>CM061531.1:159203441-159333264 GCA_030545055.2 Neoaliturus tenellus
ATTATCGACTCTCATGATAGGAAAAATGTGTTCTTTCAGTTCTTTGAACTCATTTTGATTCTCAAAAATTAATAAAAGAGCACCTTGTGACTGGTGAGGAACATATTTCACTCTTGTATCTGCTTTAACACACTTTTTATTGTGTTAGTATAATTTATCCTTTTTTTAAAAAAAAAGGCTAAACAATGAGAGCATGGAAGATAATCTTCCACATCATCATTTTCTGTCTGCTTAATGACTGCTATAGTCATTAAAAGTTTATAGTCTTTCAACTTTTAACGAATCATCACCTTGAGGACATTGTTCAAAACTCATGTAAAACTGTATAAGGTAATTAACACCATTTAAATGTCAAAACCATAAAATAAGTTACCTAATACTAAAAACTGTAAAACAAATATTGACTGCATTTACATTGGCACAATAACTAAATGGGTGTGACTCTTACTTTGTCAATTTCCATACATAGGCCTACAACAAACAGTCGACTTAACTAAATATCAAAATCCTAAGCAAATAAAGAGCACCGGGTGAATTAAAAATCATTATGTACGGTACCAAACATAGGATCAGCAACTGAGAGGTTTTTGTTTGATCGGAAATTTTTCTTACCGCACATTCCAATGCACTCAGATCGCACTATTATGACACTATGGTACGCACATTTAAGAACACATACCCGACATATCTAGTTGTTGGGTAAAGTTTCATGTAGCGCCTAAACTACTAAGTTTATCTTATGAAAATATCTAAAAACATCCAATCGACATAAGTTATATATCATATCAACCATTGATTCCATCTACAGGCCTACCTTAATAACAACTTTCGACAATCACACTAACTAATTTACCCCTATTTTTGTTTAAATTTTTAATCCCACATTAAGACTACAATCAAAAAGAAGTACAGTACCGTATAACCTATCATAATTTATATCAACAACATTAAAACACTACTGTACTAATGATGACAAAAGTTTTCACAAAATAACATAAGTGGAATAGCCTATAAGAACAATTAAGTTTACCTAGATATTTATTTACTTAAATGTGGTCTAGCCCTACTCTCGCATTTAAACTTTCCTGGGCATAGAGTGGTTCTTCATGTTAATGGAGATTAGGTTACAGTAGGCCTAGTGTTAATTTGTTAGGTTAGAATAAATTTAAAAAATTTTAAATTTGACAGTAATTTCCAATCCCATCCTATCGATGTAATATTGATACATATTTTCATTCGAGAGTAGTGTAGGCGCTAGGCCTATGAAACTGTACCCCCTGTTCTGTTGTTCTGTATTTTAAAATTATATAGACTATAGTGGAATGGAAATTATAGCCTAAGTAACTTAGTTCTGATTGCTGCCTATTTCATAAGAAAATGTCCCTATTTACAAAAACTAGTAAACGTGTTGCTCGAAATCGAGCAATTTATTTGAATACAATACAAATGTTACTTTTATCTCTAAATCATTGACGTCCGACCAATCCAATATTGTGAATAACTGCAATAACCAAAACTACACGTATTTACAGCTGATTATTAACAGATGTTTCAATTCCTGAACCTCTTTCTCTGAGGCGTGCATTTGCTTAAAATGTCTTGGTAACTTTGTTACCATTTTTTTGCAATAGATACATGGGTATTTTTTGTCCCATGTTCTTATTTTCCCTTTGTTTGAACTTTTAGCTACCACAACTTTTTGGGGAGATGGAATTGTGTTTTGTACTTCCGTTTTATCTTGTAATGGAAATGGATTGTCGTCGTCTTCGTTTGGAGGGTCGTCATATTCACTTACTGATGATTTTATCGATGGTTCATAGTTAGATTCTTTATCTGTGTCATCATGTGACGAAATGTTATCAGAACTGGAACAATTTTGTTCTTCCGGTTGTAAAAGGCTATCGTTGTTTACAGCTGTAAAAGGCTTCGTATTTTGTTCGTCCCGTGAATCACCAACCGACGTTATATCATCAACATTGGAGCACTTTTCTTCTTCAGGTAATGGGGTGCAAGCTTTAAGTTCAATGTATGTACCACCGGTCGGTAAAAGGTTATCGTTGACAGGTGTAAAAGGCTTCGAATGTTGATCGTCCAGTCCTTCAACACCTTCCTCTGTAAAAATTATTTGAATATCAAATTAAAATATGGTAATAGTTTAGCAGAATTTAGACTTTAGAATCTAGAATAACAGACTTTTATAAGTTATCCACATACCTACCATACTGCATAACAAACATTGTTTATCATTAAATTTTAAACCGTAATGAAAAAATATATAGACAGTTTGAAATTTAGAAAACCACAAAAAATAAATGAACATATATATATATATATATATATATATATATATATATATATATCCGAGTACCGTAAGTGTATTGCAATATTATTGTATTAAACAAGGATTCTAAAGGTCTTCTATAAATTTGTATAAAAGTGTAAAAGAACCACTCACCTTTCTCCATGATGACACTAGTGAAAACGATCCACAGTAGTCAACGACCAAACTTTCACTAAAACCGATACACACACGTTTATTATGAAACCGATACACACACGTTTATTATAAAACCGATACACGTTATAACTAAATCACGTTGCGTTACTCGTGCGAATTTCACGGTGTGACTGATGGCACGATGACTGATGTACTGACTGATGTACTTAGTGATCGAAAGGAGCAATGTGGGAATGAAAGTAGTAGAGGGGATATATTCAACTTGTGTGATTGGGTAAAGTTTATCTCATACTTTTTAGCTGTGTTGGGTACTGAACATAAATTCCTTTCCCACGGGAAGGCTATTCTCTATCTGTTTCCTGTGTCCTGTTTTCTACAATCAAGTTTCTAAAATATGCTACTCCTGATAAACACGTGTTTCTTTTCTTTGACCCAAAGTAGTCCAGCTTCAATACACTATCGTGGGAACGTAGCTGATGTCATTTTCCCTTTAAATGGATATACTTTTGTTTGCAATCTGATTTAAAAATTATAATCTTAAGGGATCAGCTTGTTAATTAAAATTCACATAAACCTTGAATTAATAGAGTAGTTGCGGGCTATTTTTTTTTTACTCACGCTCTCCCTCTCTCTACTTCCGCTCGGTGAATGTGTCCTCTACAATGAGCGGCCCGATGTCCTAACTGCGGAAATGGCTGGAGTAAAATTTAACTCCTTGCGCGGTGTAACATCTTGTGCGATGAAGGGGTTCGATCGGGAAAACGCCCGGTGGTGTCTCACCACCTTTTAATTGAACTGCTAAAAAACATTGATTTTGTATTATAGTTCATGCAAATTAAGGTTATTTTAATAGAAAAATGGCAATAACAACGTTATTTGTTGTCAGATATTTACAAACTTGGTATTATTAGTTAGATAATTTTATTTCTCAACGTTTTTGCCGCTTGTAAAATTTTGATAAAATTTTCCGATTTTGAGATATTTAGTTTAAAAGTTTAAAAATGGCCATAATTTTGAACATGCAAACTCGTTCTCGTTTTAAGAGTCTGCAGTACCGGCCGCCTGTAGTTTTTATGCCCATCTGACAAATGTTAGATTTCAAATAACAGCTACGCCTTTAATATTGGTCGAAAAATATTCATCTTGATGTCATTTAATATGTAGGACGCTGTGAATATAAAATTACGATTAACTTATAGAGTGATTTTTGTGATAAAACTACTGAAAAAACGCGTCCATAATCGGAGACAGTAGGCCTAATAATATGGAGAATACTTTGTTGTTTATTAGACAAAAAATCAATAATACCAAAATTTGATTTCATAGTGCTCTAGGTATGGTATTAAAATTTCCTTTCAAATGACATAAAGATTGATATTTTTTCGGCCAATATAAAAGGCGTATAGTGGATGTTATAAATTAAACATTAGTCTTATGGGATTAAAAAAACCATGGTGGCCGTTCTGCAGACTGTTAAATATCGTATAACTAGAAATCAGAAGGTAAATACATTCGCTCTATGTTTAGTTTGCACTGCTTAGAGGTATTATAAATAATAGGCTTGCCATAAATTTGCAGGACCAAACTGGGACAACCAATATGAAACACTCCCCTCCCCTAGTGCTACTTGAGAACGACTTGGTGATCTAAATTATGCAACATTTACACTTAATTTAACTTCAACTTTTTTCAGCCTCATAACTTACAACAAGCCTATTCTATTTAAGTCTGGTAAAGTTAAAATGTTTATTTATAAAGCAGTTAGTTCTATGAAACTTAACAATTTTATGAAATCAGTTGTATATTATTTGTTTGTTTACTAATCTAACACATGCCAAATGATAGTGCGTATATATTCATGAATCAAAATAAAGTTGCAACGATAAATAATTTCCTCTTATGGTCATTCACATTTGACTGGGCATTTTCAATATTTAATTTGTCTCCTTCTTCCTCTTCACTAGCCTATATACTTGCCCAGTCAACCATCATTTTCCACCTGTACGTCAAATTGCACCACGACTATAAATTGTATTGCAATTTGAAAATTGAATCTTCATGCTAATTTAGGAAGTAATGTTGTTTATAAGTGTATTATATTTATAGAACTTAAAGACGTGTAAAACAAAACCAATTGTTAAATTTGTTATTATTGTCGGGAGATGACTTGTTGGCCACTGAGGGGGTTGGGGGGCGAGGGGAAATTTACATCCGAAACCAACCGGTCATTTGGTTAACTAAGGAATAAAAACAAACTTAGATTGTACTATTCTACATGAAAAAGTTTGCTAAAAAAATTAAACAATTGTCTTTGTTGACTAAGCAGCTAGCCTAATTCAATGTAGAGAAACACAGCTGACTGCAAAATAAAAGAAAACATCGTAGGGATGCTGTATGTTTTTGGTTTTGTTGATAGCTTAACATGTGGTGGAATAAAAAAAACCAAAAACAAAAAGCAAATTGTTTTGGCCAATGGCATGCTTCAGCTTCCCCTCACCCCGCAACCCCCTCACTGGCCAACAAGTCATCTCCGGACAGTAATAGCTGGGTTAAGGAACGCAGCTCAGGTAGTAAGAGCAGGTCCAGTCCGAGGGGCATGCGTCCGCATGGAGCACCGGGAGCTTAACGCCTTAACAACCGTGTAGCCTTTAATTCGGTAGTGTGTGACAAAACACCGCTAAAGGTCAGGGACACACGGGACGGCTAAACTCCCAGAAATCCGTTTCGTTTCGCAGCCGCCGGCTGTATTTTGGCGTGTGTTCCACTTGCCCCACGGTTTCGGGTCCATCTCAAAACAGGACATTTGCTCCACGGGGTTAACAGGCAGAAAAAATGATCGCTAAGAACAGGTCACTTGCTCCACCAGAAGAGAGGTTGGTACAGCCTACAGTTTGTCAATAAATTATTTTGATGTTTACATGGTTGTACGATAGTGTTGTAAAGTTAAACTGTATGTTCGCATCAAAACACTTCAAAAACTATAAAAATAATACTTTTTGACAATCCCGCAAATCCCAGGATTATTCTGGGATTTTCAGGAATCTAAAATTCAATCGGGATTGACATTCATGCTCGCGGAAACTATGTTGCAAACGGGGACGATGTAACTCCGCGTCAGGGCCTGGATGACCGCATTAACACGTTCGCTGTAGCCAACTCGAATAACTGAGTAGTCTGAAACATGTTTGGACCACGTGTACATAAGAGTAGCTAACAGGATCGAGATTGTCGTGGAAGCAACAGTAGTCCACGCTGGTATTACAGACCACTAGCTGATAAGAGATGTGGTTGGCGTTACGAGCGGCGCGGCGCGGCGGCGGTGGCGGCGGAGCGGCTAGCGGCGAGCCGGGAGATGTCGAGGTGCGCCGATGGTCAGGGCATTCCACAGCGGATTACCGTCTACCCTCGGAGGGGCAGGGTCGAGGTGCGCCGATGGTCAGGGCATTCCACAGCGGATTACCGTCTACCCTCGGAGGGGCAGGGTCGAGGTGCGCCGATGGTCAGTCGGGTGGCCTGTTCCCCATGTTTTGATGCCACCCTGTTACTAATTCATTCCAAATTAAATATAAGTGTTAGGTACGGTATGTTGTTATTTGAACTGTTTGAAAAGCCCTGTATAAATAGTAATTTTTCACTATGGCGAAAAGCGGGTTTTTTGTGCTCATTTGAGTTTCACGATTAATATGGTTATTTTACGTAAATTGAAAAGCCCTGTATAGTAATTTTTATCATAGGGCGAAAAGCGGGTTTATTATGGGTAAAAATAGCGCAAATCAACAGAGGACAAAAATTAACATGTGTTGAGCACTCTTTTAATTATTTAACCTTGTTGGCTGTAATAAATGCCACATTTTCGGACTAATTTAACACCAACTGACTAATAGGCCAGAAAATGGCTGTTTAGCATGCAGTCTGATGAAAAATGAGCAAATGTTTTTCGTGTAATAAACTGCATATCCATACGACATACCAAATTGTTATTCTTCAGTTTACTTTGAATATTGATACAGTATTAAACAGTAAATGTAATAATTATTAACACGAACAAGCAACGAATTGAAGGCAAATCTCAAACTGACCATCGGCGCACCTCGACCCTGCCTCCCGAGAGACCCAAAACAACCATCGGCGCACCTCAACCCTGGTTTTTATGATCCTGACTGACCATCGGCGCACCTCGACCCTGCCCGGCGAGCCTGTGTCGCCCGCTCCCCCTCCCCCTCCTACGCCACGGCATCGCATCGACTATGCTCGACTCAATCAGCTGTTGGAAAGTGCCGACTGGCTTGATGTTTAAGGCAGCCAACAACGGACAGGTTGCTGGGCGATAAGATTACCGACAGATAAGAGGGTCGCGATTATGTACAATGAACCACCTCACCATGGCCTTGACCCTCAGCCCGCTGCAGTGCTTTGTAATCATCTGGTTCACTAAAATAACCTAATCGGATTTGACATAAGAGTAGAATTATATAAATGATATAGCTTGAACGCATAATCCTCACTCTGTTCAAAACCTGCTGATGGAAAAAGGACGGGCATGAACGGATCTGCCATATTCCACCAGCGCCCACGCTGACACTCTTTTGTTGTTTTTGAAAAGACACAGAAAGAACAAATAAGCTGAATCTTTCATAATTTTAAATCAAATAAAATACTTTACCGAAAAAACATATTTGCGATTGTTATGTGTGATATATTTGATTGTTAATTTCATCATGGATTTTATAAAAATGGTTTTATCATGGATGATATATTTGATTATTAAGTAGTGTAATTATTAAAACACATACTTTATAAAAAGCAAATGAAGATAAAGAAATAAAACAAGAAAAATTTACTTTTAAGCCTATGAACAAACTTTCAGTGGTAAAGTTTCAGATCACGAATTTATTTAAATCGTTTACATTAATTTGACTGTTGACTTTACATTGACGATTAAATGTTATTGCACTGCCACACACATGAATAATTATATAAATTTAATAAATACAAAACAAACTATTTACGACATCTTCATTGATTAAGGATACCGTAATAAATGATTATTAAATTGTACTGAGAATAAATACCTTTGACTAAGGTAACGGAATTATTGAAGCAATAAAATGTATTCTGGCAACAGCAAAAATAAAACACATTCCAAACAATTCGTTGCCGCATGAAATGTGAAATTAAAGTATTTTTTGAAACCCATTCACTTTATAACAAAATTGAAACTTGAAATGATGAAATAAATTCATTATCTTACTTATGTCACTAGTTTATGTACATGACGACATAACTACCGTATTTATTTATGACATGTACCGTATGTAGAATGTAGGTGTCGAAACTAAACTGCCTACCTCTGAGGTATATCCATGCTTAGTCCCATTACCCTACCTAAAATGGCAACGTAACTCAGACCTGTCTAGAAATAACATGGTTTATTGTAATTAACACATTCGCTGCGGCTAATAAAAACATAAAACCTTCCCCAGGAGCTGAAAAATTTTATTGTACCAAAACATTCCTTTATATGACATAATTAAGGAACAGAGGTCAAAAATGTTATCCGTTGTGTTTATGACGTCATTTCGTGACGTCATATTTATGGCACAGTACTGTGCCATCAGCATACAGGTGAAAATAATGTACTAAAATTGAAGAAGTATTTGTTTATTTGAGTAAAACACAATAAAGATATAAACATTATGAATGAAAAACACAAAGGGGGGTTATTTAAAATGTTTTGAAATTAACTACCCTAATATATCCTCATTGTTTATCACTAAACATTTAATTTTTCGTAGCACGGCATAGGGCATAGTCCGGGCTCCCCAGGGCACTGCGCACAAAAGTATAGTGTTCGTTTGGTTTTTGAGGTGCGCTAAACATAGTTACAAACTCGTCTGTCCACAACAAAGGCAAACTTCACATTGACAGGAATGGTGGCAATAAGCGCAGGCGTGGCACTTTTACTGTTCCCGCCGCTACAGCGCTGCTGTCGCCGCGACGCACTGCTCATCCCTAAGGTAAAGCCATACCTACCCCCCACGCTAACGTGGTATACAACTAACTCCGCCACGAGCTAACCTCACAAAATACAAGTGATGAGTGCATTGTAGCATGGCACAGTACTGTGCCATCAGGGTGAGCGTACAGATTTTCATGGCACAGTACTGTGCCATTAGCAGCGAATGTGTTTTAAGCTTCGTATCTATACAATTCAACTACATCCGATGTAAAACATAAACTATAAAACTTATTATTTTCAATTTAATACGTTGAAATATAGTCATAGTTTTTTTTTTTTTTTTTTTTTTTTTTTGAATAGGCCTACTTGTGTAATAATTACAACTAATAACAAATAATTTGTATTAATTTTTTTCAATACAGTAATTCAATTTAAATATTTTTTATCTTTATTAAGCTATATTGAATATCTTACACAAACATATGGCACCGAGCTAAGTTATAATTAGTTTTAGTTTCATTATGCCCATATTTTTTATTGTCTCTCACATTTCACAATAACTAATTTTATCAAAATGCTTATGGACCATTTCTTTGTTGACCGGTGTTGTTTACATATTCCTATCTTATAAAAACATTTTTTTTCAAATTCAACTTTCTCGAACGACTATCTTAATCATTTCCTCATATACATTGATATAAAAGTTGTTTTTGATTGATTATCCGCAAAATACACAAAAGGAATATAATTGCGTGGGGTTAAAAACAAATATTTAAATTGGGCGTTAAATTTAAATTTATTTATAGTTATTAGTTTTTTTTTTTTCAAAATATCTTTTAGTTAACGTGTGTCATATATAATATTTGTTGTCGTATACAATGTTATTGCGTATACAATTTTTTGTGTAGGTGTACGGTATTTTTTGTGTTATATGTATACTTTTATTCCTCCAATAGAATTAAGTTATTTTGTTTTACAATTGTGAAATAATAATATTATAAAGTAATGTTATTAAATCTTTTAGTAATTCACATCGCCAGTTAGGTTATATATTTTACTGTGGGCATGTGGGCTGGGTTAAACCATGATGGATGATGTGTTAGACGAAATAGCTAACTCTAGGGTTGTCAATGAGTGCGTATATGAGGATGTGGGAGACTTTAACTTTTTTCAAGAATATAATGTTGATTTTAAAAAATCCTTAACGATAATCAGTTTAAATATCCGCAGCTATAATAAAAATTGGGACGAACTTGCGGTAGTCCTAAATAGTTATAAGTATAAGTTTGATGTAATTGTACTAACAGAGACTTGGTTGAATGAAAGTAGTGCGTATGTGTGTATGGATGGATATGAAGTGTTTGTGAATAAAATTAGCAAAAATCAGAATGATGGTGTGATTGTGTTTGTAAATAAGTGTTTGAATGTGAGCTTGAATGAGGTATGTTTGTATGGCGCCACATGTGTGGAGTGGATATTGAGTTTGGCAGTGAGCGGCTGTCGTTGTTGTCGGTTTACAGGAGTCCGTCCGGTGACCTTGGGTTGTTCATTGATGATCTCGAGTCTTATCTCGACGGGAGGAGCAGGGGGAGCACGTACTGGCTGGTTGGCGATATCAACTGTTGCATTTTACCGGAAACAATGGATGAGATTTCACAGAGATATCTTGATGTTTTATATGAGGCTGGTTTCGTTAGTTGTATCAATTGTCCCACAAGTGAAACAGAATTTACCGCCAGTTGTATCGATCACATCTTTACAGACATTAGAAACACTAAAGCAATAAAATCAGCAGTAATTAAATCCGAAATAACTGATCATTATTTTACCGTTGCACAATATAATTCAGTCGTGAACAAAAAGCCTAGCGAATTTATATTTGGCGATAAAATACCTTTTCTTGATTACGAAACTGCCGGCCGTCTTATCTCTGGTTGGGATTGGTCACCAGTACTAAACACCCAAGATGCAAATTTATGTTGTAATTTATTTATAGAAAATCTTCAAAAAATAATTGAAAACTCATCCAGGATACAAAAAAGATCATCGAAAATAACAAAATTAAAATCTTGGATGACCACAGCATTAGTCAGATCAATCCGGACCAGAGATGAGATGGGTAGGCGGTTAAAAAAGGAACCCTTCAACGCAACTCTAAAAACACGTTTCAAAAATTATCGGAACATTTTAAATAGATTAATAAAATCGGCAAAGCAAAACTATTATAGAAGGAAAATTAACGAGTCGGAAAACAATAAGCGAAAACTGTGGAAAAATATTGCGGAAGTTATGGGTATAGATAAAAACAAAGAACAATTTCCTATTCAGCAGTTTGTAAGGGGTAAGGACAACGTGGAGGGGGAAGACGTCCTAAAAGTGGCGGATTTGCTGAACCGGTATTATGTCAGCGTTGGTGCCGACCTAGCCAGTGCTGTCCCCCCGGTAGCCGAGATTGTCGTGGATGACCGCGAGCATCGGGTGGACGCCGACTTCCGGCTGGAGCCCATTACAGAAAAGACACTTTTCTGTATTGTCACCAGCTTAAAGGGTGGCTCAGCTCCTGGCATTGACAATATTCCAGCTTTATTAATTAAAGATAATTTATACTCTTTGAAACTTCCCTTGCTCCACATAATCAACCGTAGTATTTGTCAGGGTATTTTTCCAAAAGCTTTTAAACTGGGCAAGGTAATTCCAATTTATAAAGGGGGGGCAAAAGATCAATGTGTTAGTTTCAGACCTATTACATTGGCCAGCGTTTTATCAAAAATACTTGAAAAATGTATAAGAAGCCAACTAGAATATTATCTTACAGAACACAATATCTTGTTTCATAATCAATTCGGGTTCAGAAAGGATAAAAATTTAAATGACGACCTCTTTTTGTTAACAAAAAATATTCACAGTGCAATAGAACGAAATAAAAAACCAGTTGTAGTTTTTATAGACCTCGCTAAGGCCTTTGACACAGTTGATAGAATTTACTTTTGACTAAACTTGAATGTATTGGGATACGCGGGGTTGCTTTGAGTTGGTTTCGTAGTTATCTCACCGATCGCTATCAATCCGTATCAATCCTCGGGCAGACTAGCTCACCAAGGAAAATAGATTATGGGGTTTTACAAGGAAGTGCGTTGGGCCCCCTCCTCTTCCTTATCTTTGTTAATAACTTAGGTAGGATAAATTTGGAGGGGGTCAAACATTTCTGTACGCAGACGATACCGCTTTACTGTTTGAGGGCGACAGCTGGGAGGAGGCATTTGGGCTGGCTGAGCGCGGCCTGCTCGCTGTCAAGCTTTGGTTTGATCAGAATCGGCTTACAGTAAATGTCTCTAAAACAAAATGTTTACCCATTTCAATCAGAGCCGATTCTGATCCAACAGATGTCAGACTACGTCTACATACATGTGGTGGCCGTCAGGACTGTGTGACGTGTGAATGTGTGGAGACTGTGAGCGAATACAAGTATTTGGGTGTAATTTTTGATAATCGAATGAAGTGGAACAATCATATAAACTATATAAGAAGTAAACTAAGAAAATTCATCTTCATTTTCTCTTTTCTTAACAGAATACTCGCGCCAGATCTACTAAAAGTAGTCTATTATGCTTACATTCAATCTTTATTGCAATATGGTAATCTGGCTTGGGGTGGTGGTTTCCCTACCATTCTTTCCCCATTAGACGTAATACAAAAATCTATAATAAAAGCAGCTTTGCAAAAAAATCGCCGGTTTTCCTCTGATCTTCTGTTTGAAGAATTTAAAGTCTTAGATATATCACAATTATATATGCGAAACTTAATTTTTTATATCTATAAAACAAAGATAGCATGTTTGATTATATATCTCATCAGTACTCAACGCGTGCGTCCGCTAGGGGGGGAATCAATGCGCCCCGGTTGGTCAAAACATTCAATACCACGTCGTCACATTATATTGCTAACTTTGTTTTTCAAAAAATTCCAAGTTTCATAAGGAACCCTCCACCGTGTGGCATAGATACGTATAACAAAAATCGTTAATAAATGGATAATGGAAACCGGTCGGGAAGGTATCAGACATTATTTTCAGTCTCCTTATAGATAAGGTCCGATAAAGATACCCATCTGAATGATAGGAATGCGTGCTTGTAGATAGGGTAGTGTGGGTGTGTGTGTGTTGTGTGTGTGTGTGTGTTGTGCGAGAGAGAGAGAGAGAGAGAGAGAGAGAGAGAGAGAGAGAGAGAGAGAGAGAGAGAGAGAGAGAGAGAGAGAGAGAGAGAGAGAGAGAGAGAGAGAGATTTGAATGAGTGTGTGAGTGTTCCAAGTCTCTGTTTGTCACAAGAAAATCAATTATTTGTTTTACTATTGCTGATTACTCTTTTTTCTTTATTTTACCCCTGCATCCTCACTATGCGCAAGTTCAATATTATCATTACTAAGAGAATAATTAATTTATATGTCAACTCCTGAGAGTACTTTTTAGTTTTAAGTGGACTTGATATGTGCTCGTTTCCCACACACAGGCGTTAGCCCATGTGGGAAACTAATTTCATTGATCAGTTTTGTAATAATTACTAATGTACTCAATTTCTGAAATAAACATATTTTCATTTCATTTCATTTCATTTCAGTTATGAAATTAATTTCATAATAACATAATTTTTAATGTTGAAAGATGAGAAGTTATGTGCTGAAATTTCCTTGACTAGTATCCATTTATCTTTTTCATGCTATAATGTAACTGGAACAAACATTGGGAGGTGTTGAAACTTGAAAAAATTTGCAGTTTTGGACAGGGCCTCACATGTGAAAAACGATCTGAAGCGCTCAGCGAGTGCATATGCGCGCTGCAAAGCGATCTGGTTGACGCATCCCGAACTACGCTAAGCACACTTAAGCACTCTATAGAGAAACAATCACTTCCGAGGACTCTCTCAAAATTTGAAAAAAATATAAAAATATATTTATTTAATGACTGTAATTAACCAAAATAATCTCAGATACAAACGAGGTCTCGAGTGCAAGACCTCGGTTGTGTGGTAAGTCCTCAGTTGTGCTGTTATGGTTGACGTCAGGACCTCGCTTGTCCTACGAAACAAACTCGCGCGCGCGCGCACACACACACACACACGCACGCACGCACGCACGCACGCACGCACGCACACGCACGCACGCGCGCGCACGCACACACACACACACACACACACACACTTTGGCTTCTGGGGACCTCAAAATGAAAAAGTAAAGTGGTCCCGGGCTTAGGTCTTCGCTATGGAAATTCGCTAAAACCAACGCCTAAAAAGTGATATTCTTTTCTTTTTTTTTTTTTTTTTTTTTTTACTTTTTTGCCAGATTAACTAGGTTTGTATTATGGGGGCAACTAAACTGTAAAAAAATAACAAATATGGTTGAAACAGATTTTTTTATGGATTGAGTCTGTTTCAAAAATTATTTTTCACACTCTAAATGCAAGTTTTGAGCAAAATCTACTAGCTAAATTACAAGATTGATGAAAAAATACATCACCACAGATATTCCTCGCATTGTATGATAAGATTTTGACATTCTCCTAGAACATGGACACTCTCTTTACCCCAAAATATCTTCTAAAGTAGCATAATATATTTCAGAGTTGTGATTCAAATTTTTCATATGATAGTCATCTTCGAAATATAGTGTATGGTGCTTACAATGAATACAATCTAGGCGTATGTCCCTAAGCTAGGAAATGAGAGGCAAAATATGTCTAATTTACAAGATTGAATGAAAACATAGTGTTAAAATTCTTAACAAAAAATAAGATAACGCTAGAGATTTTCAAAAATTTCAAAACATCCAATTGATAGTGCCTTACAAAATGGGCACCGTCGAACCCCACTGTGGTTTGCCATCCCTTCCAATACATTTGCGCAAGCGTTGCACATGCATCGGTGGCCACAAGGTATTGCCAGTCGGTTTGCTGCATTGAAGATTTCGCGAGGTCCTCGCACTGGGTCCCGGATGGCCTCAGACCTCAAGTCAGCCTTAAGTCTCTTTTTTTCACAGCCAGTTGGTTTTTTCAGCCAGTTTCTTGGTGAACACTATCGCATAAGTTTGCGAGGCTACGATTTATGTCCAGTAATTCATTATTGAAAATATCTGCATCTAAATCCAATTCTAGGAGTTGTAATATTTCGGTTGCATTAGAATAAGATTCTGTAATACTTACATTTGAACCATTCTGCTGTAAATTACGTTCAGCATGAAATATCAGTTGTGACAGGTCCGTTGATATCCAGATTCAGTGATTTTCCTTCCTCTGTTATGGTTATCATTAGAATCATCAGGTTCATCCTCAAATAGAGTGGTCATGAGTTCTGTCAAAAATAACAATTTTATTAATATTGTATAGTATTAATTTTTCATAGGTTTATTTTAAAATTCATTGAATGGACACACTTTTGTACTTTGTTATTACAATAAAACAATATGAGTGCTATCTATTTATAATAGTAAATGGTGTGTTTAAGAAAAACCAAAGAATGTTATCTTAACTTCAATGCTGTCCAACTCATCACCGTCATCATCACCCAAATCTTCAACTTCTGATAAATGTCCATCGCAAATGAACTTTAATACACCTTCTTCATCATCCCGCAGATTACCGTCCATTTTAAAAAGCAAATTGTATACTTAATTAATAAGACAACACGACTTACAGAGCCACAAGCAATGATACCCTCTGGTTGAGACATATGTGGTTACTGTGCACCCTTTGGGGGAAATAAGCCTCTGTGTGGACGTTTCTTTTAGAGCACCCCAGTAATTTTGTAGCGAATAATTTGATATTTTTTTGGCTACTTTATGATTCTGTGACTCTATTTCTATCAGGAAAAAAAGTGCAAATAGTAATTTTTTATGCATTAAAAAATTGGTGTTTTGCGTTTTGATTCCTACGGCAATACTGCACATTATCAGTGGTCATGTTAATACCATGTTTTCTCGAGAGATAGCAGCACCTGTTCAGACTGTGCTGTGATGCCTCCTAGTGGAACTAAACCCAACTAACAGTCCCGTATTGTCGTATTGTTACTGGTAGATCACATTTTGTCCATCGTCCTCTGTGGTGGTCAAATCCCCCCAAAGGGTTAAAATTTTACATTTAGGACTAACTAACACTAAGTTTAACAATAATTATGAAACGTAAGTATGAAACTTCAATAACTTTGAAAGTTGAATTTTCAGTTATAATTACACTTACACTACAGCTAAGTACCTTGACCAAAAATATAGCCTACACATAGATATGGTAACCTATTAGATTACGTACACTATACCTATAGGCGTAGGTTCTAATCTACATATTATCTTTGTGTAGGGTAAAATACAGGTCATAAGTAGGCTTGCCATAATTTACAGATTTCCGGAGGACCAGGGTGTAAATATTGTAACTCCCGGTCGTTTGTTGGAAGAAGAACAGAAGAAAATGCATAATCGTGGATTGTTACTAAACATGATGCGTCTATACCATCATAGGCCTATATTTGTATTGGAATCACATGTTTTAGTCCAATATTTATTGTTGTACATATTAAAATATATTAAGTTATTCACCAGAGTTAGTTTTATTTGAATTGTAAACAATATCTGTACTGAGGTTAATTCCCAAACACAAAACCTTGCACGAGAGAGCTGAACTACGTGTACTAGCATCCACGTGAACGAGGGGTAGTAGAGGTCTCAAGGTCAAATCTACGTCGATATTTGGTCGGTATTTGGTCGACAGTGGTCTATTAATAGGCAACTAAGAACTGCTATATGGGAAATTCGACATCACTTCTCCTGCATCCCTTGAGCTGTTTTCTCTTGTTATATTTTGTTCTATTACTTTTACTTAAAATTTATAAACTATAAATCATATTTAAATCTTATTAATTCTCTTTTAAACTTTAGTAATTCTATTTAAATTGTATTAATTCTTTTTTAATTTTAGTATTTCTCTTAAAATTTTATTAATCATATTCTACTTAATTTACTTGTAATGGAGGCGCTTCAAAGTGGGCGGGGTCATGTGTACGTGTGTGGTGGTTTTGTGTATGAAAGGAATAAAACCACCAATGGAGTGACATTCAATTCAATTCAATTCAATTCATTTTATTTACCATTAGGTCATCATGGACAATAGGTTTCGTCAAGACAAATACATCAGTGTACATGTTGAATTACATATGAAGCTTAAAACTAGACATATGTTATTTTACAGTTTCAGACTAAAAAACTCTTCTGTACTGTAGGGAGCATTCATAATAAGTATTGATTTTACTGAGGACTTAAATCTATTTAAAGGCAATTCCCTTATGTGGGTTGGCAGCTTATTAAAGAGCCTGACTTGCACAGAATTATAGCTTTTCAATGTTTTTTCAATTCTGTTTATTGGCAAGCTAAGGTCAGTACATCTTCTTGTGTTATACATGTGAACAGTGTTCCTTATCTCAAAATTTCCTATATTTTGTTTAACATATAAAAGATTATTTAAGATGTACAGGCTCTTTAAGGTCATAATTTCATACCTCACAAAAAAAGACTTACATGAAACATTGTTTTTTATTCCTGCAATTAATCGCAAAGCCCGCTTTTGAAGAATAAAAACCTCATTGGCGGCTGCACTATTTCCCCATAGTCTAATCCCATATGATATATGGCATTGAAAGAAAGCATGATATGCCATAAGAAGCATTTTCTCTCCAACACAACTCTTAAGCCTAAGAAGAAGATACAACACTCTTGACAATCTATTTACAATTCCAGCACAATGATCCACCCAAGTTAATTTTTCATACAACAGGTGCTACGACCACGGGTGTCAAAGTTATGAAACCGTCTTAGGCAATGGTCATGTGTCGTCGGTCTCACCTCACAATCATCCCATCAACGAGGCTCAAGTTGAACGGTTTCGACTTAAGGCTGACTTGAGGTCTGAGGACATCCGGGACCCAGTGCGAGGACCTCGCGAAATCTTCAATGCAGCAAACCGACTGGCAATACCTTTTGGCCACCGATGCATGTTATAGGTTGACGGTTCGATGTTTCAATATGTTGTTTTATCTTGTGCTCCAACTCTTCTATTTTGGCTTCTTTTATCATTAATTCCGTATGTAAGTGATTGATGTAATCAGCTGCCATGTCCACCGTTCTTGTTCGTATTTCTCCTAACCTAACTCCAGGAATCAATCTATGTAGTCTGTAAAACCATAACCTTATTCTTGACTCTCTTACTTTAGCCATTTCCCGATACTTTTGTTTTCTATCTTCTTTACTTGTAGTCAAGTCCATACTCGTGACAAGTTTGCCTTCAGAGTGATTCGTCTATAGTAGGCTCGTCCTTTATACACTTCCCCCCACCACTTTTAATTTCCCCCACCCTACTAATATAGGTCAAGGTCATCCAATATAACGCGAGAACGAGGAATAGAGCACTAAGTGGCATGTTAGTCCATTACCACAAAGTGATCTATTGTGGTATTATTCCTAATATATCTATTGTGGTATATTCCTCGCTCTCTATTCTACATCTACCTACTTTTTTTTTATTTTGCTATTTTATTATTTTTTTTTGTGTTTTTTTTTTTTTTTTTTTGTGCAACGCTTGCGCAAATGTATTGGAAGGGATGGCAAACCGCAGTGGGTTCGACGGTGCCCATTTTGTAAGGCAACTAAACTAAACTATCAATTGGATATTTTTAAATTTTTGAAAAACTCTAGCGTTATCTTATTTTTTGTCAAGAATTTTAACACTATGTTTTCATTCAATCTTGTAAATTAGACATATTTTGCCTCCCATTTCCTAGCTTAGGGACATACGCCTAGATTGTATTCATTGAAAGCACCATACACTATATTTCGAAGGTGATTATCATATGAAAAATTTGTATCATAAAAATATATTATGCTACATTAGAAGATAGTTTGGCGTAAAGAAAGTGTCCATTTTCTTGGAGAATGTCAAAATCTTATAATACAATGCGAGGAATATCTGTGGTGATGTATTTTTCTATCAATATTGTAATCTAGCTAGTAGGTTTTGCTCAAAACTAGCATTTAGAGTGTGAAAAAATAATTTTTGAAACAGACTCAACCCAAAGGAAAATCTGTTTCATCCAAATTTTTTTTTAACATTTTATGAGTTGAACCCATGGTACAAACCTAGTTAATCTGGTAAAAAAGTAACAAAAATAAAAGAATATCATATTTTACTCGTTGGTTTTTAAATATAATATGTCACCTGTGAAAAATTATAGTTGGTGCAATCTTCTTATACCATAAAACTAATGACAAAATTGAATTAAGAGAAACGGTCAATGCATGGTTAATCCGATACTTATTATTAGCTTTGGTTAGTTATTATTGGCTGATTTTCAAAGTTTTTGTTTAATTAAAAAAACTGACACATTACGCCATTGGGAAAAAGGTATTAACCTAAGTACTATACTATACGTATGAACTAAAACCAAATACTTAAAGACTGTCAATAATGGAGTTGTATCATGCTGTAAGGGACAGAACAATTACATTACAACAACAACAGAACAATTACAGAACAATTGTAAGTGTTTCGAAAATCTCAATTTAACGAATTTGATACGAAGGGAATAAAAAACGAATGCAGTAAAGATTCAGTAATATTATGAGGAAATGAGTTCTTTCTTACAAAACTCCTCTAAAATTGATTCCTATTTACTGTAGGCGAAATAATTTCAGTATACCTTTTAATTGCCCTTATTGCTTTCACTTCTCGTCATATTAACTTGCTAAGAGAGATTCACGTAATCTGTTGCCACAGATTTACACATTAATATTATCAAAAAACAATAAATCAACATATGATCAATCAATATCTATATATTAATAGGCAAGCATGTTTCATTTCCTCCTTTTTTCTCAGCTTGTGGGCATCATAGGAGAAATCCGTGCATACCATTAGAAAGGTATAGTCATGTAGATGAGCAGAATCACATTCTCATTCACATCGGACCTCAGCGCTTCGCCCCACAGGCTTTCAAAGTTTCAATGTTATTCTTATGGGAAAAGGATAATAATTGTTTGAATCTATAGGCAGCTGATGTAATAACAAATGCTATCAAGTCAGGAAGATTAACAGATGTTTCAGTTGTACATTTTTAAATTGGTTCAAGATCAACTGAATTTTTGGTCGAATTTCGACCAGTGGGCGAGCTCTAGTAGTCGTTAATAAGTAACCTTCTTGTAAAACGTCATATATTTAAGATATATTCATTGATCAATAATAAAAGTTTGCACCCCTTCTTTCTGCCTTCGCCTTCTGACTTCGCCAGTGCGTGAGGCCTCTTCCTTTATGGTAGAGTCAAACTTAGCCTCTGAGGTTCACAACCCTTAAGGCTTCGTGCTACCATTTCACGGAACTTCAACATTGGCATTTGGTTATTATTTAATTTGCCTAAAACCACCCATGAGTTGACCAATGTGGTTCCAGCGAGAAGCTCTAACGCCACCTTTTTATACCACTTTAGACTTTTTCTCAAAATAATATAATATGACGACATTTGGTCGCTATACCTATTTCTTGACACTATTGTAGGGACTTCATGATTGGTTCGTTTCTCCTACTCCTTTTCCCTGTGTTTACAAGCGTGCTATCATGCAGTTAAGTGCAGTTGAGACCATAGTTACAACTCTCTAGTGAAGTTGTTAATAATACAAAGTTTTTAATATTACTTTTAATTATTAAATTTTTTAGTTTCTTTTTAAAATTGTGACATAATCTATTCAGTCTACTACTACTGGCCATCGATTAAGAAGGAGGCTTTGAAGACCCAAGCCTACAATTTATTGCGAGCAGTGATTATTTTTGGTGTAATTAGTTGTTATAAGCCACGTAAACACCCTGAATTTTTTTCAGAATTTTTTTTACGACTTTAATGGTTTTTTATGACCCACAAAATTTTGCGGTTTGGGTTTAATCCCCTCCTCCGTTATACTTAATTATCGGTACTTATGAGATGTAAAAACAGCTAACTTTAGAAAGGCTAATTATGAATGAATTTAGGGTATATTAAACAAAAAAACAAGAATTTGAACACACAAAATTTATTTTCAAAATTTAAATTGTCTACAGGACTGTAAAAACTAAGAAAAATAGGCCGTACAGTATAGGGCTTACAATATTAAACACCATAGTTAAAAATGTCATCAGTCTCACACAGTTCTGAGTGAGGAAAAAGGTTAACGGTTGTGAAATTCTGTGAACCAGTTATTTTTTACAGATAGACATAAATATATATTGCATTTAGTGCATTGAAGACGGGTTCGGCTTCGGCATCCAGGAGACCTGCAATTTCTGTTTGTAGACAAGTCATCCATCATCGGCCAGTGACTAAACCCATCCCTAATTTTTTCTGTACAAGGCATAGGTGAGCAGAAAGAATTTTTCACAGGAGGTCCCTCCACTCCTCCCACATGTCCCTGATACCTTTGAGAATTAGGCTCTGCAGTAAGTTTTTCGGCTACGGCTAACCTGTGCTTCATCAAATCAAGGAGATCTTTTTTTAACGCCATTTGCTAAAGCAGATGCCCTGTACTCCATCCTGGAGTTGACAGCTGCTAGATCCATAAAATGGATAACAACTTTTAATGGTCATTTCTTGGTTTTAAAGAAGGTTCTATATGCCTCCATCTGTTGGTCACAAATATCAACACCCCCCATTTTTTCATTGTACATCTTGACGACATTTGGGCATTCAATATTTGAGTATTGTTTTTGCTTCTTGTCCCATCTTTTTACCATATGCAATGGTTCAACCCCATATATATTAGAGGCCATAAGGACTCCTTTATTGTCTTGTTTCTGCTATTGAAAATGGGTACACGAAACGACAGGGCCGCCAGGCTAGCGTCATCATCGACCTCACCATGCACCAACTTATGGAGGAAAACAAGGCTAATGAGCGTTCTCCTCAGGGCCAGGCTCCGACACCCAAACAACTCCAGCAACTCATCATATGGAACCGCATAATTATAGATGTTAAAACTCTTCAAATATAAAAATATTAAAAAACGCTTATGAATTTTTTCTAATGCATCTTGTTCAGAAATATGTATGGGATTCCATATAATGGCACCGCTTTCCAGTCTCGACCTGACCAAAGAAGTTTGATTAATGTACTGACAATCCTGAAGTGTAAACTCTGTCTCATAATAAAACCCATCATCCTACTTGCAGATGCAATACAGTTTTCAATGTGACAGGTAAACGACAAGGTTGAATCAATTTGAACCCCTAAATCTTTAACACTTGTGACTCTAGAAATCAAAATCCCATTCAAATAGTAATCATAGTTCAAGTAATCCTGTGTTCTTGTGAATGTTATTATTTGGCATTTTGAGGTATTAAACTTCATTTTATTTTCTACAGTCCACTGGAAAACACTATCAAGATCACTTTGTAAGTTCAAAGCATCTGCATAGCCCCTTACTTGTTTATAAATTTTTTAATCATCTGCAAATAATAATACATTTGAAAAACGAATACCATCACAAAGATCATTTATTAAAATTGTAAAAAGACAGGGTCCAAGGTTTGATCCCTGGGGAACTCCTGATTGGACATTAAAATTTGACGATAGAAACCCATTATGATAAACAAATTGTTTCCTATTAACAATGTAAGACTTTAAAAAATTAAGGAAATTAACAGGAATGCCATAAAAGTGGAGCTTTTTCAGAAGAATAAAATGACCAACCTTGTCGAACGCCTTGGCCAGAACAAGATATATCAAGTCAGTCTGGGCTCCGGAACCTAGCCACGAGGAGACATAACTCCTATAATTGTAATGTATTGTGCCCATGATTAACTGGATGCCAAAAAATTTTTTCAGCTCACATGCAGTAGTTTTTAGCTCTTTACCTGTGGTATGCAAGCAATACCTATTTGATTCATAGGCCATCAGTTCATAAAGGTCGTCCGGTATGTACTTCCCGAAATACTCGCTTGGGCCTAGAAGTTCCTCCACCTGCAAAAAAAATTACATATAGGACTACTCATAAATAATTTTAAAACAACTGTATTGGTCACAAAACATCAGTTAAATTCAATCAGATAGTTACAGGTCAGAAATAACTTTGTTTGCTTAATGACATAAGTATATTGAAAATTATTTTCATGATTGGAAATTATTTTTGATAAATAAGGTTAGGCCTACTTACTGGTGGCTCATGAACAGATGCCACAATTGGTGTATCCCATGGCTTTATTCTACATCGTTGTCTCTGTTTTTCTTCCTCATATCGAACTTGGAGAGGGGCATCGGAGTTCGGTGGCGAAGGACAGCGTTCCGGGTCGACTTCAAATTGGTTCGCAACAACCAGCTGTAGTTGAGGCACATCTTCTTCATCTATATCTAGTTCTTCAAAATCTGAGTTCTCTAGAAGTTCTAGAAGCTGCTCATCATTTAGAAAAGACAAATTGTCTGGGCCTAGAACATAATGTCGTAAAACGTTTTAAAAACTTGATTATATACGTAACGATAAATAAATATTTTTCCTATTACGTTATAGAATAACATTCTTAAAACACAATTCTTTGTTATTTTATTAGAGTTTAAGATGAGTAAAAGTAGTTTTCATTACTTTTCTATTTAAAATAACATCATTTATAAAGTTATGTTTGAATCAAGAATAACAATGGAACGCTACGGGCCCAGGCTGCAAAATTTTGTATGTTAATAATAAATGCTTAATTTAAGTCTTTCAAAAACAGTTTTTTGCCATGACAACGTTATATTTGCATTCTTTACTTCTTTCAGAGTTTAAATAATCTATTTTTATTTAATACGCTAAGGGTTTTTTTGTCTTGAGAACTCCTCCTACAATTTTCAACCGATTTTCAAGTTTTTTGTGTTGTTGGATAGGGCTTGGTCTGTAGTTGTTTCCGCCAAAAACTGATAAGAATCGGACTGAAAATAAAGGCGCTATCCACCACTGAAATCTCAAAATTTCCCATATATATAACATTTGGATTGAATAAAGCATTTTAAACATCTGTTAATAATCAGCTGTGTATTCGTGTAGTTTAGGTGCTTAAAGAGATTCACAATATTGGATTGGTCGGATGTCATTGATTTAGAACTAAAAGTAACATTTGTATTGTATTAAAATAAATTGCTCGATTTCGAGCAACACGTATACTAGTACTAGTTTAATCTATTTAAATCATTATTATCTATAAAAAAGTGTATATTTACCTGAAGCGACAGGTGACTGCGCCATTCTTTCAGAACAAGAACAAATGAACTAGTTTATAAAATTTCTACCAGGATGCAGCACCTATTAAATGAGTTGGATGTGTTCAGTAGAACCTACAAAATGTTGTGGTGTGGTCCTAAACAAGTAAATCTTTCGCAGTTGTGAAGAATAAAATATTAAATGAACCTACAAAATATTGTGGTCGGGGCCTGAAAGGGGTAAGTATACAAGGTGTCTTTGAACTCTCTACCGACTTTTTCAGGTATTATTCCTGGACCGAAGACAAGCCAAAATAGCCTATTTAAAATTTACAAAACCCCATAGTTACCCTTACAGTCGCCATTTTGTATTTTTTATTTTTTATTTAAGAATGGCTTGACGTAATAATTTGAAATTCGGTACACAGCTTATTGAAGTAAAACCCTAGCTGTAAAAAAATAATAAATTTTTTATCACTCATATTTTCAAAATGGCGGCGGTTCAAAATATTTAACCTTAGATTGCATGAAAACTACATGAGGTAGCAAAGTTTATGTTCTGATGTGTTTTTTGGAAAATTTAATGTTAAATACAACGATGTAAAAATTATGAAAATCGGTTGATAAATAAGCGAGATAGAGTGATTTTAACACAAATAGTCACGCATCTGAGTGAGTTGCCGCCCGAAAAGCGCGGCCGCGGCGCCAGCTCAACAATTTATGTTGTACCAAAACTGCTCACGGTGAAGTGGTACGACCGTGACGAGCCTAATATAAATCGCTCTATCTCGCTTATTTATGAACCTATTTTCATCATTTTTACATCGTTGGATTTTAAATTGAATTGACCAAAAAACTCATTAGAACATAAACTTTTCTACCTTATGTAGTTTTTATGCAATTTAAGGTTAAATATTTTAAACATTTGCCATTTTGAAAATATCAATGATTAAAAATTGATTTTTTAAATAGGTCTTCACTTCAAAAAGCTGTGTAACAAATTTCATTTTATTACGTCAAGCTGCTCTTAAACTAAAAATTATGTCTTAAAAAATACAAAATGGCGGCTGTACGGGTAACTATGGAGTTTTGGAAATTTTAAATATGATATTTTGACTTTTCTTTGATTCAGGAATAATACCTGAAAAGGTCGGTAGAGAGTTCAGGGACACCTTGTATACTTACATACCTTCAAAGCCTCCTTCTTAATCGATGGCCAGTAGTAGTAGACTGAATAGATTATGTCACAATTTTAAAAATAAACTAACAAATTTAATAATTAAAAGTAATATTAAGAACTTTGTATTATTAACAACTTCACTATTTGAGTTTGGGTGGCATTTTCGGGCACTGACAGAACATAAGAAAATTGAAGTAAGGTCACAACGAAATTAAATTGAACAGCCAACAGTTACGAACAACTAATAACGTAATCAAACTAATTATGAATCACTATAAAAACAACTCTAAGATAGATATACAACACAACAGGAAGGCAGCAGGAGAAGGGCTAGCGATTTATTTAGGAAGGTTAGATGGAAGATGTTGGCTCGTGGACAGACGCCGGCTGCGATGCGAGGCAAGCGGGGGTGAGAATTGTGGGATAGGATACAAACTTTACTGCAACGGTTTGACAACGTTCACGCCACCCTCGGCATTAGCCGATCCCAACAAACTCTACGCGAAAACCGTTCAGGCAGATTTCTTGCCCAGTTGAAACGTGATAGTCCTCACGTCAAGCGTCTATCAATTGTAGCGCAAAGTTAGCAATAAGCTTTTGTGCTATCTGGGATGTTGTATTATACCGGTATAACATTGGAGCTAATTACTGACTATGAGATATTCTTATTCATAGAGTCGAGTATTAGAGGAGGGGTCGTACAAAGCGTGTTAAGATATGCTAAAGCCAATAATCGCTTATTAGAATGTCAGTCGGACAACAATACTGAATAGCCAATTAGCTATTTGTTATATCTGGATTGTGTCAATCTGTACGAAAATTCTTTAAGTCAATCACGCTAACTGGGAATTTTTGTTTTGAGCCAAACCCGAAAACCGTTGACTGGACAAACCTCCCTGCCGACTCGCCATTTGTTTACCTTATTGAGGCGGCCATAGAAGTTCCTGAAAGGGTGCTTGTTATGCGATCTCCCGCCGCTACCTGAAAAAGCTATACCATCAAACGGGAAATTTGGAAAACTACTAACAACATTAAATAAAAAGGAAAAATGTTGCACACTATAGACTTCTTCAACAGGCCTAAAAATTAGGTTCAAAAAAAACAAAAGTGCATCAAATTTTGAAATTTACTAAATCACCGTGGATGGGAAAATACATCCTGCACAATTTAAAAGCTCATAAGCAATCCACAAGTCATCGCCTATAACTATCCACAATTCGTTACCTCCAAGTAGCTAGATTACAGGACGACTCCACCGTCCCAGTCCACGATATCAGATATTAACTCATCGGGTTAGAGGTAGAAAAACCGGATATCCTCCTCTAGCTACTACCCTTAAGGGTTACGCCTCTTTTGATAATGACGCTCTCCGGTGTATGATCAACTCAAGTTGGGTAGAATTCTATGACAATATCGGCTCAAGGTTTGCAGATCTTTTATTGATGCTGATGGAAATTTCTGTTTTTGCTTGCGGTTAAGCAGCCTTCTCGGTTTTGTCGAGAATTACACATCAATATGATCGTTAACGCACGTCACGAAATGGTTCTTGTTAGATCGTAAAAACTCAGTACAATGGCAAACGGAACCCGCCTCAGGTGACCCTGCGGTCCCGGACACAAACGTGGAAAATATTAAAGTCAAATTGGATAAACTTGTCTGGCGTATACCTTACGTTACTCTGAACGCCGAGCAAAAAGTCGCTCTGCTTAAAACACTCAACCGCGGTACGAGTACGGTATTCCGGTAGAGTATAGGAGTTCGGAAGCCTCAAATGGCAAAACATTCGTGGGCTGTAAAAATGGTCAACCAATTAAGCCGTCCATGCTATTCGGTTGTCGCTTTCAAGCCAACAGGAAATACTCCCCGTCGCAGCAGACCTGCGTACTCAGCGAATTTCCAAATTAGTAATATTAATTTTGACCACATAAAACTGTAAACCAAATAAAATCACATGCTCATAAATAGGGAAATAAATGGCCATTCTCCTTATGATAAATATAGGGAGAGTATGCAGGTATGCTGCCATGGGGAACACTAAAAGTAGGTTTTTATCAATAAAAAAATTTATTTCGACCATATGAAGCCATGTACTAAGTTTTATCAATATCTGACCATTGCTAAAGGAGTTTTCCTATTCTCCATATAATTAACATGGGAAAAGAGTATGCAGGTTTGCTGCCATGATAAGCACAAAAACCAAGATTTTTTACCATAAATGGATGAATGTCAACCAAATGAAGCTGAATACCAAGTTTCATCCAAAAATATTGGTTAATAAGTGAAATATTAACACATCCTTATTCTACATAAGATTAACATTGGAGCTTCAAAATACAATGTACTGTCTTTAGACTTTGTAATATCTCGGTAACCAATGGAGATAGAGCAAAGCTTCAAAATACTGAATTGTGTGTTTTTTGAGCTAAATCCAATGGTCAAAATAAAAATTTAAAATTTTTAAAATTTACATATGAAAAATGCAAAAAAAACAATTTTGGGGTACAAAACCCCCCAAAACTACCCCTTCCGGTAGGTCGATATGTCTGGTTTACGAACTTATCCGAATAAACACATCTCTAACAAATTTGGTGTCGATCGGACCGTTTTTACGAGAGTTATCGTGCCTAGGGACACATACATATATATATATATATACATATATATATTTATTTATTTATATACATATATAAATATATATATAAAATTTTTAATGACTATTATTTTTGGTCTCTGGGCACCTAAAAACGAAAAAGTAACATGGTCCCGGGCTTAGGTCTTACCATGAGACCTACGGTAATAGCTTATTCCCTATGGGAAATTCGCTAAAAAGGAGATTAAGAACAGCGCCTCTAATTTCGATCACTGCAAACTGACAAACTTAAAACGTAACCTCAATTCAATCCATACGATGTGTAACGGTGCAATTCGCGGTGGTGTTAAAATTGCACGCTACAGCCTCGGAATCGCTCGATCGGGTTAAATGTCCAGGGTTCTAAATTGATTTTGGCTAATTAATGTAGTTTATTAGAGGGCTCAGACGCAAGGTCAAATGAACATCTCGTTCTCAAAGCAAATCCTTAGCTCATCATAGCCCTTGAATTTGGAAAAAAGTAAATTTTGATTCCCCGGTGAAATTCTGATTAAAATAATAAAAACTAAAATAAGCCACGCGGCAAAATGAAATAAACGAATTCTTCAACTAAAACGCAATTAAGCCTATCAGGATTTCACCGTCAAGTTATAGCCAATTAATAAATCGGGTTTCTATTGAATTAATTTAAATTACAAATATAATATTCAATTTAATTAGTAAAAGTCCAAAGGGTTTTCCGGGAGCTGTTTCGCCCCGGGCCTAACGCTGATAAAATATAAGTTTTATTTAATTAACAAATAATTTTTATTCCCAGGGTTAGTTCACCCTGGGCCTACAATGGATTGGTGTAAATAGATTCGGAAGAAAATAAAATATTAGACTCGCTCCGGTCCATCACGTGGTTTACCGGCTAACCAAGAACTAGTCAAGAGGACGTAAAACAATTCCTTATACAAGTTATTTAATTAACTTAAATAAAAGCAAAATTATAATAACGAGTCTGAATTATAATGTACTACGCTGACTTATACATTAACTAGGACCGTACCTGAGTAATAACGCCTTGTCGGACGCCCGACGTTTATTTTCTTATTCGGTAACCTCGCTTTGCTCTCGCTCCACGCTGAGGAGAGTAAGACGGTGCGGCGGGCTGCTCGCCAGGCCGTGGACGTGGACTGGTGGACTGGCAGTTCTTTCCCGGAGCAATTCTTGGCGGGTTAACCCCTGAGCGAAAGGAGTGGGGGAAGTGTTGACAGTGTTGCCAATACAACAAATACAACGTGTTATTGTTTATTCAAACTGTCACTTTCACTTCTTTACTTCTTTGAACTTCCTTCCCTTGCCCGTCTGTTGTGGTGCAAGACAGAATATTCTTCTTTTTAAAAGTTAACAACTTCTTTATTTGGTATATCGTATTAATGTAAGCTTAGATGTTTGTTTATATTAGAAAAATGTGTAAAAAATATGTATAAAAATGTGATATTCTAACGTATAAGTTTTATTAGTTATAAAATACTAAATACGCTGGAATATTTTGATATATGCGCATTGAAATATTTAAGTGTGTGTGTAAATATATGTTTAAATAAAGGTGCAGTAAAATATGTAGGCCTTCAGACTTGTAGGGGCCTATGAATACACAGTTGAAGCATAAATATATTGTTAACTCTAACTAACAGAATCAAAGTATACAAGAACACTTTTTCTGTTCAACACAGTTTAGAATCCTTTGAAAAGACATCTAAATACTGTGTTTCAATTATTAATTACTTACTTGGAATCTCCTAGTATCCAAGTAAGTAATTAAGAATAGTTTTTATACAACAATAAACTATTGGTTAAAGCCTAATAAACTGTTTTAATGCAACCTAGATGAATTATAATGGTTTCTTAACTCACCCTATGAAAACGAGGTCTAATAATTTCCACCGGTAGGCCTATATGTCCCTAACATTAAATCATCTCTTCCAGTTAAGTTTATAGAAAGCCCTAGGCCTAGCTTCTAACATCTAATTATTTTGAATTAAACCTGTAAATATATCTATTTACCTTTGAAAAGTTACTAGCCCTAATTCCTTTTTTTTTCTTAACTAGGCCTACATTTTACTTATATTTTATTGTCATTACTTAGACCAGACCTGTTAGCATAACATATTTTTGTATTATGCCTTCATGAGAAAATTTGTTACTACATTGAAAATATGTCTTCCCATATAATTTTGTAATAATAAAATGAGATTTAGTTTAACGAGAAGTAATAGGCTTAGTGGTAGGTGGTAGGGAACCTTTCAGGTTCTAACTAATGTTTATTGAACACTTTGCAGGTACAAATAGGTAGCCTAGGCTAGCCTACAGATAGTTAGGCCTAACCAATGCCTAGAAGTTTTGTAATTTTTAAATTGCAGTAAAGTAAATGAAACTAAATTGTCCTTTACAAAACTATTAAGGAGATAGATCTTATTTTAGAAACATTTTACTAGGCTAACGGGCTAAATAAGTTACTACTGAAGCCCAATTATATCTCATTTTAAGTAACTTAATATATTACAAATTTAGCCTATTTGCTAGTGTAAATGGGAATATCCAACAGTTATTTAATAAACGTATTTTCTACACATTTTTAGTAACTTTGTAAGTTTATAAAGACATGCTTAAAACCTAGACTGTATACATCACAGATTTATAACTTTGATTTATGATTTTGACTTAAATCAATTAAAAACAATTAACTGACCTTGCATCATAAACCAGCATTTCATAAATCAAATTTAAATAATGTAACTAATTTTATAGTAATTGAATTATACGAAAGTAAAACCACTAAAACCCTAGGTCACCTCTTTTGACCTCGTAAGTACGATTTTCTGCATTGCTTGTAAGATCAACATTTGCGTGGTTGGCGACACTGTCGACACTTCCCCCCACTCCTTTCCCTCAGGGGTTAACCCGCCAAGAATTGCTCCGGGAAAGAACTGCCAGTGGACTGGTGGACCTTGTCGGCTACTCGCCTGACGGAGGACTGACTACGGGCCTTGTCCCTCGAGTCGGGACGACGGCTTCCTCCCCACCACCGCCGCGCATGCGCGGCCCGGTCACCAAGTAAAAGTCGGAACAGCTGATTCCAACCGGGCGGAAAACCTCAGCTGATCCTCGGTGGCGCGCGAATTCAAATCGCCCGAACGCTCGCTTCAATTTTAGACCCTTACACCCCCTACTTAGTTCGGGGCGAAAAAAAAGAACCGAAAAGAAAAAAAAATGTTTTTGCTTCCTCCCTTACTCTAGGCAAGCTTAGCTTGCGGTTGGGGTTTCCGAACTTTGACGCGGAAGAAGGTCCCATCCTCGTTCCACCTACGTATGGTATAGAACCTGTTTGTCCGTGAGCTACGTTTGCCAATGTCGTTGTCTGGGCGCGTAGATGCGTCGCACGCTACCAGTCGAGTTTCGGGCGTAGGTGGAGACAGAGGTGGCGTTTGCACAACTTGCTCACCTCGGTTTTGTACCCGGTGTCGAATGGGCGGGGGCATCTGCCCTGTAGGTTAGGACAGTTTTGAACGTGGTCTTTTACATTGCGTCGCAACCCCGGCCAAAAGTAATTATTGCCCACTCGGTTGGCCGTCTTTCTGAAACCACAATGCCCCGCGGTGGGCGAGTCATGGTTCTCACGCAAAACAATAGGTCGCTCTTTCCGAGGAACGCAAAGTTTCCAGTTCTCTCGTTGATCCCCGTGTTTCGATCTTTTCCGATCAAATTGGGATAATTTTTCGTTCCGGATTACAAAGTTTGGGTTGGACCTAGGATTTTTCCTAACTTGGTCTTCTACACGATGGTACCACCTGCTCGGCGGAGGTTGGTCTATTTCGACCGAACCGTCAGTAGGGCTCGAGCTCTCTGCTCCAATCGGGCATAACGCGGTGTCGGGGTCGTCATTCTCATTCGCCAATTCTTCGATCGGATGACACGATAATGCATCGGCTAAGGGCACATGTTCAGTTTGACTTTCATTTTGGGATGAAAATGTATCTACGGCTCGAGGGTTATTTCCACTACTCCCTGGATCATTTTGTTCCAAATGATCTGTACTACTGTCTTGATCATTTTGTTCCAAATGACCAATTTCAAGATTGAAAGTAATTAGTTTCAATCGCTCAAGGGTATCCATTCCCAAAATCACGTCACAAGTCAACGTGGGCAAACATACTGCTCTAAATTGATTTATCTGTCCGCCTAAAATTCCTTCAAATTCGTACACATAATTTTGTCTAGTGCACGTACCATCCGCGAGCTGAACAACCGTTGAAACTTTATTAGCACAAATTCTCTGGTTTTCTAGATGCTGTGCAACCTTTGAGCTAATTAAAGTAATTGCCGCGCCACTATCTAACAGTGCCAAGAACTCCTTCCCATAAATTTTGATATTTACATACGGCCTATTATCCTGCACGTCAGTTAAAGCTCCAAAACCTTCCGGAACTAATTTTGTTGGCTCAAAACATTGTGGCCAGTCGGAGGATTCAAACTTCATTTTGGACTCGACAGTCCTCCGGTTACGCGACGCGTTTCTCGAGCGGCATTTACAATCATCTGTTCTCACGCCCACGGTTTTACAGTTAAAACATTTAATTGTTTTCGACAACCTACAATCCCAATAAACGTGTCCGGGTTTATCGCAATTATAACATGTCACCGGGGAGCGAACAGATTGTTTCATCTGTCCATCTTTGTTATCGGCCAGCGCCGTCCTAGATTGCTTATCTCGCGATTGATAAGCCGCAGCGCGGTTATTCCACCGCTGGCTATAGTTACCTTTGTCGTTGTCGTGCTTAATGTGATCATGATTTTTATAACACATCTGTTGGTCCTTTACAACATTTTGATCAGCGAAGCTGTCATTGTTTCCTAAAGTATTGACACCACGGTTCTCATACGGCTTATTGTCCGACTTCCGCTTTCCGTGGTAGGCTGTTTCGGCTACCAGCGCCTCGGAGGAGTGAGGGGGAGGTCGGTACAACGCCTTTTCACGCCAATAACTCTCAACGTGTTCTGCTTTTTTCAGCATCTCATCAAGCGAAACTATTTCGTCTCGACTCATTGTTAATTTATAATCTGGCCTCATGTTGTTATAAAAAAAGTCGAGTTTCTCTTTCATTGAGTAACCTCCACGCCTCCGCATTAAAGTCGTGATAGCAACAACAAAATTACGAAATGGCTCATTTTCGCCTTGGGTCCTACGCCTAATTTCCTCACCAAGGTTCCTGTTATAGCCCGGAGGTAAATAATACAAGTCAAAACTGTGACGAAAATCATCGTAAGAAAGCCAAAAATCCTTATTGTTGCGGTACCATAGTAATGCCGCACCGTGCAACAATTCAGGCAAAACTTTAAGAATACGCTCGTTATCAAGGGAATACGCTTCTTTTAATTCCTCAATACGTTCTAAGAACGAAATCGGGTCTTTATTGCCGTCAAACTTAACAGTCCATTTCCGTACTAGCGTACACAATGATGCTGAGTCATTGTGTTTTAGGCCCGTTGATTCATGATTACTTGCGGATTGAATCGCGGTTGTGATCAGACGCAAGGTCAAATGAACATCTCGTTCTCAAAGCAAATCCTTAGCTCATCATAGCCCTTGAATTTGGAAAAAAGTAAATTTTGATTCCCCGGTGAAATTCTGATTAAAATAATAAAAACTAAAATAAGCCACGCGGCAAAATGAAATAAACGAATTCTTCAACTAAAACGCAATTAAGCCTATCAGGATTTCACCGTCAAGTTATAGCCAATTAATAAATCGGGTTTCTATTGAATTAATTTAAATTACAAATATAATATTCAATTTAATTAGTAAAAGTCCAAAGGGTTTTCCGGGAGCTGTTTCGCCCCGGGCCTAACGCTGATAAAATATAAGTTTTATTTAATTAACAAATAATTTTTATTCCCAGGGTTAGTTCACCCTGGGCCTACAATGGATTGGTGTAAATAGATTCGGAAGAAAATAAAATATTAGACTCGCTCCGGTCCATCACGTGGTTTACCGGCTAACCAAGAACTAGTCAAGAGGACGTAAAACAATTCCTTATACAATAAACTAAAAAACAATAAATAAAAAAAACAATAAAAAAACAATAAATATAAAATAACTTAAATAAAAGCAAAATTATAATAACGAGTCTGAATTATAATGTACTACGCTGACTTATACATTAACTAGGACCGTACCTGAGTAATAACGCCTTGTCGGACGCCCGACGTTTATTTTCTTATTCGGTAACCTCGCTTTGCTCTCGCTCCACGCTGAGGAGAGTAAGACGGTGCGGCGGGCTGCTCGCCAGGCCGTGGACGTGGACTGGTGGACCTTGTCGGCTACTCGCCTGACGGAGGACTGACTACGGGCCTTGTCCCTCGAGTCGGGACGACGGCTTCCTCCCCACCACCGCCGCGCATGCGCGGCCCGGTCACCAAGTAAAAGTCGGAACAGCTGATTCCAACCGGGCGGAAAACCTCAGCTGATCCTCGGTGGCGCGCGAATTCAAATCGCCCGAACGCTCGCTTCAATTTTAGACCCTTACAGATGACCTAAAACTAGGCTATTTTAAAAAATCGTTTCGCTCTACGACATGTACACTAGATTTCAAGACTCGTATTATGACACCACGTCCTTTGTTGGCAAAAAAATTATTTAAGGATTACGCCACAATGGTCGTTATTGACTGTTCAAAACAAAACGAGTCGATCAAGTCTGCACCTGTAGACATACAATTGGAAATAGAAACTGCCGAGGACTTTCCAGAACACACGGCCACCTACTGGCTCATTATTCACGACAACTTGTTCACCTATAATCCCTCCACAATCTGGTCAGGCTCAACAACTAAGCCCAGCCCACCGGCTGTAAGATCAGCGCCGCTCTGCTATTGTTCATTCGAACTTTAGGAGCCGTACTGTTTGCCACGCCATGAAAGCGGTCAACGATTTCAGTGCTTTTATAGGCAAAAACAAAGATGCCACCATCAAAGAATTGACCGTGGTATTGAATCCGGATCGGCACAGCATTGGATATTCAAACCACCTAAGAATTTGGATAATTATTATAACGAATTATGCAACATTGGTAGTCACAACAATTGGCTGAGCAAACACTATCACGGTCTGGAATTTTGCAATTATGACGATTTAATGTAAGTGGTTTTGAAAATAAAACTTCACAATAGTTTATTTTTAGTATTTTTATTGAAGAATAATATTACCTAAACAATACAAAAGTATAACAAATATATATAGGCCTACCTATGTTATTATTAATTTTTAAAATTGACATGTTTGCATTAAAAAATCTGTGACCTCACTTAAAATATAAAAAATACTTCCTTAAAACACTTTAAGAACTAAGACACTCTGGTCCCCTAAGTCTTAAGGACATGACAATACTATAAATTACGGTAGTCATTGTTTTTAAAAAACATACTTAGAAATACGACCTTACAACAGTTTGAGTCCTACATACATTTTGAACAGATTTAGGCCTAAAGACTTGACAATACTAAGGGGAGACTGGCGTCAATATCTCGCGCCTGTTAATTTTACAGTTTTCATGTTCCATTATCTCAGAACCTATAAGACATACAGTCTTCAAATTTTTACTGCTCTCTTGGGTGGGTATGGGGAGTCTTCTGATCAACAATAATTAACTTACAACAATTATAAGTATTTTAAAAAATTTAAACTTTTCTGCAGAAAAAATATTAATTATACAACATAATAACCGAAGTAAAACCTACAACCTTGCTTTAAATGGTATAATTCTTGATCAGTAGCACCACTATACCTACCTTGAAGTGCAGTAAAAATTTCATGCTAATATCTTTATTAGTTTCTGAGATAATGGGTCTTTTGTTTATAAAAATGTACCTTACGGGAAAATGCAAAAAAAAACGAAAAAATGATAGAAATAATTTATAATTGGTTAGTAAATTGAACTTTACCTCAAAACCCTCCAGGTATGTAGTCTTGTTCTTCATCTGGATAATTTAGCATCGTTCTTCTCTTCCTTCTTGCTGTCCTGGCTTCCTTCGTTACTTGTTGGACGGCGATCTGCGCTTTCTTGATCCGCAGAATGTCTGCGCCATTCATCGAAGCTTTTGTGTTCTTGCCAATGTCTTTGATTCCTCACTGTTTCAAAACTCTGGACACACACCCATCATTGTAAGTGGAAACAGCATCCCAGACCCCTAATTCTAAGGTTCCTTCCCAACAAAATTGTTTTTGGGAAAGCGCGACCATACCACATTGTTGAAGGATTCATTCACATTCTGGGTCTTGCCATGCATACATTTTTTCAACAGCTCCTTACCGGAGGGATCTGTAAATATAGGCTTGATTGCTAGCATTACTGGCTCAGGGGTAGGTGTATGCTTGTTTCTCCTTTTGCTTGCGCCTTCTTGTAACCACACCAGTTTTCATTGCAAAGGTGATGCTGTGGTTTCTGATCAGTCGATATCCTATGAAAATATATTGCCCACACAGCCTTTATCATTCCATCTAAATCATTGCAGTTGTTTCTGATTGCTTTACCATAATAGTCCTGCATTTTGTCTATCGGGCTATCTGGAAGTCTTCCAGCTCCCTTCAATGTCTTTCCGTCGGACAGTTTTACACCGGACTTTGCTACTTTCAGTTTGCGGAGACGTGTCCCCATGCGTTTTTGCACGTGACCAATGCATTCTAATTTACAAATGTCAGTATTATAGGGTTTGGAATTATAAACAGTTATAAAGGCAGAAGAATCCCCATCCCCCAAAAATTTTGTGTACCGTACACCTTGTGTTTGTTGGGATCGGCGAAACATTGATACGGCGGCAACTGTTTCCATACCACCGGTAGACCCATCATAGATTTCAAACAAATGTGATTGGGTGCAGCAGCATTCCCTTTTAGCGAATTTCCCATAGGGAATAAGCTATTACCGTAGGTCTCATGGTAAGACCTAAGCCCGGGACCATGTTACTTTTTCGTTTTTAGGTGCCCAGAGACCAAAAATAATAGTCATTAAAATTTTTATATATATATATATATGTATATATGTATACAGTGTGTTCATTTTTTTATGCTCACCATTGGGATTTCACAAACTATAAAAGTTACAGCAAAGGTCAAATTAGCAAAGTAGTGCGGAATTATAAGCTGAACAAAATGATGTGTAAAAATCCCAGATATTTCTACTGGTTCGTTCGCTGTGCTCGAAAAACTGTTTTTTGCTCAAATCTTCTTTTGCGTATAACTTTGTTATTTGTTGAAATACAAAAAAACTTTTTAGATAAAACTTTACTGAAATTTTACGTAGATTCTGAATATTAAAACTAAAATTTTTTACTTCAAACTTTTTTTGAGATATTTTAGACAAGTTGATTATTTTAAATACAAGTATGTATTTTTTTCATCATCATAAAAAAGAAATATTTTTTCTGATCACGAAAATACCAAATATGGCATATTTATTTATCATAATAATTATTTAATTATAAAAAAATGTGATTAATAAGCAACCCTGAAATGCTAATAATGAGGATGCTTCTAACATGCGGTGCAACAATGGTGTAAATCAGCTGTTTTTCATTTTGTGTTTCATATTTTGTTGCTTACATTGTTGATCAGCTGTTTGCCGGCATCCCATGTAACAGCTGATTTACACGTTTCATGGGAACCGCGGATGCCGGTAAACAGCTGATCAACAATGTAAGCAACAAAATATGAAACACAAAATGAAAAACAGCTGATTTACACCATTGTTGCACCGCATGTTAGAAGCATCCTCATTATTAGCATTTCAGGGTTGCTTATTAATCACATTTTTTTATAATTAAATAATTATTATGATAAATAAATATGCCATATTTGGTATTTTCGTGATCAGAAAAAATATTTCTTTTTTATGATGATGAAAAAAATACATACTTGTATTTAAAATAATCAACTTGTCTAAAATATCTCAAAAAAAGTTTGAAGTAAAAAATTTTAGTTTTAATATTCAGAATCTACGTAAAATTTCAGTAAAGTTTTATCTAAAAAGTTTTTTTGTATTTCAACAAATAACAAAGTTATACGCAAAAGAAGATTTGAGCAAAAAACAGTTTTTCGAGCACAGCGAACGAACCAGTAGAAATATCTGGGATTTTTACACATCATTTTGTTCAGCTTATAATTCCGCACTACTTTGCTAATTTGACCTTTGCTGTAACTTTTATAGTTTGCGAGATCCCAATGGTGAGCACAAAAAAATGAACACACTGTATATGTATGTATGTGTCCCTAGACACGATAACTCTCGTAAAAAAGGTCCGATCGACACCAAATTTGGTAGAGATGTGTAATCCTACGTTTATTCGGATGAGTTCGTAAACCAGACATATCGACCTACCGGAAGGGGTAGTTTTTGGGGGTTTTGTACCCCAAAAATGGGTTTTTTTAATTTTTCATATGTAATTTTTGAAAATTTTAAATTTTTATTTTAACCATTGGATTCAGCTTAAAAAAACACACAATTTAGTATTTTGAAGCTTTGCTCTATCTCCAATGGTTACCGAGATATTACAAAGTCTAAAGACAGTACATTGTATTTTGGGGCTCCTATGTTAATCTTATGGAGAATAAGGATGTGCTAATATTTCAATTATTAACCAATATTTTTGGTTGAAACTTGGTATTCAGCTTCATTTGGTTGAGATTAATCCATTTATTGTAAAAAAATCTTGGTTTTTGTGCTTATCATAGCAGCAAACCTGCATACTCCTTTCCCATGTTAATCATATGGAGAATAGGCAAACTCCTTTAGCAATGGACAGATATTAATGAAACTTAGTATATGGCTTCATATGGTCGAGATAATTATGTTTTTAAGCTAAAAACCTACTTTTAGTGTTCCCCATGGCAGCATACCTGCATACTCTTTCCCTATTTATCATAAGGAGAATAGACATTTATTTCCCTATTTATGGGCATGTGAAGATACTTTGTTTACAGGTTTATCTGATTAAAATTAATATTACTAATTTGGAAATTCGCTGAGTACGCAGGTCTGCTGCGACGGGGGGTATTTTACACATTGAAGTGGCGCATCTGCTACGTGGCGGCACGCTGTACGTGACTGCTACACCACGTGAAAACCAACCAATGCTTTTAAATGGGAGCTTACACACTACAGTAGCAGAGGTGTGGCAGGGATGGCGCTACCCATCACAGAAAAACACTGATTTTGCACTATGATTATTGCCAATTTAGGTTATTTTATGAGAACAACCTCAATAACTACGTTATTTGTTGTTGGATCATTACAAACTTGGTATCAATGTTTAGATAATTTAATTTGTCAACTTTTTTGTATCTTGTAAAATCTTTATAAAACTTACCGTTTTTGAGATATTTGAGTTTAAAAATTTTAAATGGCCGCCATTTTAAAAATATACATCGGAAAAAATAATATTTTTTCTGAAAATGAGTATTGGTGTGATTAAGGTACATGCCAAATATAAACTCAACACAACAACCCGTTACGGAAATAAAAATTCTTAGGTGTAAAAAACAAAATGGTGGCTAGTGGCTTAACGAAGCATTTTAGGACATATGTTTATGTGATTTTTCTGTTTGTTTTGGCATGTTTAATAACCTGGAAAAGTTTGTAAAGGTGGAAGCTGGACAGCTTGTAGTAGCAGGTGTTGCCTGTATACACCTGTAGTGTACCTCGCCTTTGATTTTGATGTCATGACCCTTCTGAAACCTTTAAAAAAGCGTTTTGTTGTTTTGAACTTGAAATGCCATTGGGCAGGCGGCCGCCCAACGTTAGACAAAGCTTTTTTCCAATCGTAATTTTTTCCAGCAAGTGGTACAGGTGTCCCGAATCTTGAAAATATTTCCATTTATTCATCTGTAGAAACAATCGTATTTTGTTCTTTCCTTCTCTATAAGACCAAAAACTTTGTCGGTAAAAAATAAATGCCCAACCATTGGGAAAAAATATTCAATGTGAGTTAAATTTTTTGGGCATGTGTCTCTAAGCCATTTACCTAAAATTCCCATCATTAAATCGTTTTTGGCTCACGTTAATATTTATGGCTATTATTAATATACCAAGTTTCATTATTTCATTTATAATGGTAAAAAATATATTTCACAGTTCCGGGACTTTTCAGTCACACTGTATAGGTATGAATGTGGCGTCAGGATTTTTAAAAGTGTTCCTTATTTTATGTTTATATGTATTTAAGTGATAATCTATTCACAATTCGCTTTTTAAAATTTGTGATAGAGATATCCTGTTTTAAAAAACTATATACTTGGACTAATTCAATAAAAACAAAACGTTCTGTTTTAACTATTATTTATTATAAATTCAGTGCTCAATTATGTGGTTCAGATGTCATTTGTAATGGTCTTTAGACCATCTTGTTGGGGATCTTCGTCGATTGCCTCATCAACATAGACCAAGGCCGCCCCTTTTTTCCTGAAACATACATGTTTTACATTAAAAATCATTAATTCTTACATAATGATTAATGTTTTAACATCTACGCTCTCGAAGCCTTATTTATGACACGAGGGACGGAACGCGGACGATGGAAGTCACTTCTGGTGCCGTTTAAGGTTCAATACTCGGCCCGGATCTCTGGAACGTTGCTCAAAGATTAAGACTCAAATTAAAAATCAAATAATTTTACCTTATTTATTTCCCTTTTGTCCCTTGGTCACCATCCACCTCCTATGGCCCTGCATCACACCACAAAGACTGGAAGGCCTACGCGGACATCGCAAATCCTCCTCTGCCCGTCTCTCCCTCGCCAACCTCTGGTCACCCCGTCGTTGCTCCGTGGCCGTCGGTGTCGCCTCCCCGGCCGCTGCGCTGCACACCAGCGTGGTAGCGTCTCGTCGCTCTGTGTTCTCCACTCCCCGACTCTAACTGCCGCCGTGTCGCCGCAGGCTGTCCATCGTACCGCCCCACCACACCACATCAGTCTTGCCAACAGGCCAACGGGCCTAGTTACACTCATTAAAATGTCCCACGAGGGGAAAACTGGGGCCCCCTCGTGACACTATGACAGCCTATGACACTATGACACTATGGGAAGGGAGGTGGTCACATCGACTCGTGCCGCCAAATACCTCGGGGTTATGGTGGACACCAAGTTAAGCTGGAGGGATCAGATCTTCCGTACGGCGGACAAGGCCGCTAAGGTAGTGACTTACCTTAGTATTCTGATGGCCAATGTCGGGGGTCCCCGATCCAGCAGAAGACGTCTGTTGATGTCTGCGGTCCAGTCCGTGCTCCTTTACGGGGCAGAGGTGTGGGCAGGCGCTCTAGTTAAGGAGTGCTACAGGTTGCGACTCGCCCGGGTTCAGCGTCAAGCTGCGCTCCGGGTGTGTTCCGCCTACCGGACAGTGTCCGAGCCTGCCGTCCTGGTGGTCGCCGGAGTCATCCCTGTCAAGCTCTTGGCAGGGGAGAGGAAAGCGATTTATCAGAGACAAGGCGAGATCGGCAAGGACACGGCAAGAACAGAAGAACGCTCCCGAACCTTCCAGCAGTGGCAACACAGCTGGGAGCACGACACCCGAGGACGATGGACTGCGCGACTCATTGAGCAGGTCCAACCATGGGTAGAAAGGCGGCATGGCGAGGTGGACTACTTCCTCACGCAGTTCCTGACAAGTCACCGCTATTTCAAGTCGTACCTGAACCGGATAAGCAAGACCGGTTCACCGGATTGCATCTACTGCCCGGGCGTTCTCGATGACGCGGAACACACCTTCTTCCGCTGTTCGCGTTGGGAAAGGCCCCGCCTGGAGGCCACAAGAAAACTCGGTGTTTTTTCGGTGGACACGGTCTGCCAAAAGATTATGGAGGATGAGGGCAACTGGGATTGTTTGTCACAGTTCGTCCGGGGCATCCTCCTGGAAAAGAAACGGATCGAGTGGCTGGATAAGGAGCGAGCCCCTCGGGCGTGAGCCAAATTTAGGCCTAGCCTGACGTAATGTGACAAACAATTCCAGGTTAGATTCCTAAAGAGTAGAGGAGGTTTTTTAGTGGGTAAACCCGTTTTTAGGGGAGCCCCACACTACAGGCTTGCCACCTGTGTGCGTAATGCATTTTTCCGCCTCTCCCTAAAAAAAAATGTTTTAACATCACAATCAATACCTGGGGAAGGGAGCATTTGATTTTAAACTAAAGTAATTGTGTTAAAGTATTTACGAAAATTTTTTGGGGAAATAGACACAATCTCTATAAGTGTGCTGAAATGCCATAAAAAACTAAAGTTACGGCCACAAAACCAGGCTTAAATTGCGATGTTGTCGCGTAAGAGATCAAGATATGTGAAATATTATTGAGTATTGCATACTCTGGCGCACAAACTGTGAACACTGAGTGTTCAGCGTTGCCTACACTGTGTTCAGCCTACATTCCATAAAAATTATTTAAAACTCTACCAAATAATAAAACAGAAAAAAAAACAATTACATAAATATACAAATATTATAAAATCTTATACTATTAATACGAGCAATGTCTGAAGGGATGTGTTCCACGTTCCACGATCTCGAAATCTAGCGGGTAGATTTTGCTTAAACTTTGCATTTAAGAGTGTTTTGGTCCAAATATAAGTTAAGAAACAGCCTAAATCCCACAAAAAAACTTAATTTGGTCAAAATTTTAATTTAAAAACGTAATTTTTAACATTGGTCTTATGGGTTGCTATTTTGGTAACGAAATAAGAGAGAGAGAGAGAGAGAGAGAGAGAGAGAGAGAGAGAGAGAGAGAGAGAGAGAGACAATTTGACAATTTCTTTATTTTACCAGCCCTGAATTAGGCCATAGGCCCACTCTTCCTTCAGGACTTGCCCCAAATTATTACAATCAATTGTACAATATCGAGTTGTGGTCTTGCTTTACAATCATTTTATACACATCGTCATATTGTCTTTGTAGTTATTATTCCAATCTTAAAGTAATAAAAAATATATATATAACAAACAAACAAAAAAATCAACAATCAAAATTATTTTCTAAAAATTTAAAGTCTATATAAAAACACTCAGCGGTTAAGGTGAAACTGTATATCAAACATATTTTATCGTAGAGTACAAATTTATTTTTACTGATTGCTCCGAGTTTCCTTTATTCTTTACATTTCATATTTAAAATCTCTCATTATACTAACGAAATGATAAAAAGAAATATTAATACTGAAAATAATTACAAATATGTAAAAATCAATAATCAATGATAGACATATCTTATAACTACAACACAACACAAAATACTGTAGTGACTTTTATGGGTCATATCTTTGTAACAATAAACGTTTTACTCTTTTTACAAACAGACTAACACTTTCAGTTTCTTTTATTGTCATATCTAGGCTATTCAAGAGGCGAATGGACTGCACATGAAAAGACTTAGTATAAATAACCGTTCTGTGTAACGGGAATTGAAAAACTTCGTTTCTAAATCTGGTAGCGCGCGTATGGATATCTGCCATTCTTTGATATGTTTCATACAAATATTCTGGTTGTTTATATTTTAAAACTTTATAAGCAAGTGACAAAATATTTAATTCTCTTCTTTCTTTTATCTTAAGCCATTTAAGTTCATGATAATATGGCGTGACATGATCATCTATTCTTAAGCTATAAATATATCTTATACACGCATTTTGGGCTCTTTGTAATCTATTAATTAGCTCATCATTTAAATCACAATATGCAGAAATAGCATAATCAAAAATCGGAAATATCAAAGACATAACCAATTGTTTCTTAATATAAATCGGCGGGTTAAAACATAAACGTCTAAATTGATACAGACACTGATAAACTCTTTTATGAACATAGTTAGCTTGATCTTGCCAAGATAAATTATTTGTCATTCTTAAACCTAAATTTATAACTGACATTTCATAATCAATTTCTTCATTATTTATAACCACATGATTTACATTGTTCATATCAATACCATTTAACAGCCTACTTGTCCCAATTATCATTGGTTTACACTTCGAAATATTAAAATTTAAACCGTGATTATTACACCAATCGTGAATACTCATTAAATCATTATTTAACATAGTAATTGTTTCATTGATATTATCGACATTACTATGGATATACAATTGCATATCGTCAGCATATAAAATTGCCTTACTATTCCTTATACAACTTGTTATTCTATGTACAAAGCAAATAACAAAGCTGACATTGTTGAACCCTGTGGCACTCCTATTGGGTTACACATCCAATCTGATAATAAACCACCAGCTGTCCTTACACGCTGCAACCTATTACATAAATAAGATTTAAACCATTCGACCACATTATCACTCATATTATAAGATTTAAGCACCGCAAGTAAGAGTTCATGGTTTACACAGTCGAATGCACGACTAAAATCTAACAATATTAAAACAGTTACTTGTCTTCTGTCCATCGCTTGTCTTATATCATCGGTCACTCTTATAAGGGCTGTAGTCGTACTGAAAAACGATCTGTAACCTGATTGATACTTACATAAAACATTATTTACATTTACAAATTCAATTATTTGTTTATACATTATTTTGTCAAATATTTTTCCTAATACACATAAAATATTAATTGGCCTGTATTGCTTACATTCAACTGGTTCTGATACCTTTGGCAATGGTAAAATTATAGCTTTTTTCCATTGATTTGGGTACAATTTACTTCTAATTGAATAATTGTATATGTGACACAATACATCTTTTATTTCATTGAATATAATTTTAATATATTTAATATAAATTCCATCATATCCAACAGCATTGGAGGATATGTCACTTATGGCTTCAATTATACTATTACAATTAACATTATTAAAACTAAACATATTATCTATATCATAGTCATTTCTCATAAATGAATAATGCTCTATTAAATCTCTACTGATAGTATTATTTATACCACAAAAATATCTATTTAAATTATTTAAATTTACAACATGTTCTGAAAGCTTTTTTGTTTCCCTGCCAGTTCCTTGAGCTTTAAGAATTTTCCACATATCTTTATTTGACTTATCTGGCCCGAGAATTCTTTGAAAATAACTATTTCTTTTATCTCTAAGAATTGTTTTCACTCTATTCCTAATAGTCCTGTATCGTTCCCAAGCATCTGGGTCTTTTATTCTGAGATAACGTTTATAACGAGTATCTCTCTCTTTATATTAATAGGCAAGCATGTTTCATTTCCTCCTTTTTTCTCAGCTTGTGTGCATCGTAGAAGAAATCCTCGCATACGATAGAAAGGTATTGTGCTGTAGATGAGCAGAATCGCATTATAATGCCCATCGGACCCCAGGGCTACGCCCTACAGGCTTTCAAACTTTCAATGTTAATCTTATGGGAGAAGGATAATGGATTGAATTATAAGACAGCTGTTGTTATAACAAATGCTTGCAAATCAGAAAGAACAAATGTTTCAAATTTAAAACTAATTGGCTCAAGATCAAATGAATTTTTGGTCGAATTTCGACCAGTGGGCGATTTCTAGTTATTCTTATTTCACTATCGATCCACGGACAAACATTCCTTGCTTTATTAATATTTCTTTCAGGAACATATTTATCAAACAATGACAACAATTTTTGTTCTAATAATTCAACTTTCCTATTTACATTATCCTCTAAATACAAATCATTCCAATTTATCTGATTACATTCATCCTTCAAGTTATCTACATCAATATTTTTAAAATCCCTTATAGTGACAGACTCCATCTTATTAATTAGCTTAACCTTTAAATTTAACTCTAAAAACAAAACATCGTGATATGAGATTCCTGATACAGCAATCTGTCCGAAACAATTGACTCTTTGTACATCATTACAAATTATTAAATCTAACCAAGAATCTGAAGTTGGCAGATGGAAAGTTGGCCTTAGGGGTAGAATGTTTAAGTTACAATTATTAACAAAAGTAAGAAGCATATTTTTATCCGGAAAATCCTTTTCCGTGCTCAAATCTATATTAAAATCCCCTATCAATGTCACATTATTATAAATAGGCAATAAATCAGACAGGGCTTCATATAACTCTGACAGAAATCCTGCTTTAGGTGGCCTATAAACTATACAAACTAACAACTTCCAACCATAGTTCAATTCTACAATCAAATATTCAGGTTTTTTTAAGTACTGTGGCGAACGAGTTGAGCTAGCAACTATCCGAAAGTTAAACATTTTACGGATATACAAAGCAACTCCTCCTCCTTCTTTGCCTTTCCTATCGTGTCTCAGTAGATTGTAATTGCCAAAAACGTAAGGTTCAGACATTATGTCAGGTTTTAAAAAAGTTTCACTGACTGCAATTAGATCGAAAAAGTCCTCCTGAAAAACTTTAATAAATGAATCTCTGTGTACTATAATATTCTCTACATTAACATGAGCGATCTTTAAACATCTCTTTTTACTACTAAACAAATGTTTGATATCTTTAAAATAACTACCATCTCTATCATTGGTCAAAACGTTAGTATTTTCGCCCATAATTATTTATTTGGTAATGACTGAACAAACCAAAACATTAATATACAGTAGGAAAACTCACTCTCACTCACTGAAAAATTAATAACACACAAAAATAAACAATTACAAATATTACCTATGACAGTTTCACCTAAACATAGACATCATTGTAGTTCATTTAGTTTGCTCAGGCTGTCGATGATGACAAAGCGATCTCCTTGGTTTTTCTTCATGTAGATCCTGCCGTTCCGCACCCACAAATAAGTGTATTGTTTGTCCCGCTTGACACCTCGCGCCGCATTGAACAACTTCCGCATCTCTGGTGTTAGGCAGTCATTCACGTAGATCACCGTCGCATCGCCGCCCATAAAGCCCAGGTCTCGTGAGTTTAAATTCCGCTTCAATCGCCGCTTCTCCATAAATAGGTCTTTGTCCGACTTCCGAACAAATTTTACAACAATACCCGGGGGCTTCCCTGGCATCCCGGTCCCAGCTGATCGATATCTATAGCACTTGTCAATAAGTTGTTCATTGAAAGAGAAACCAATTGCTGTTGATATTTTATTAACCAAGTCAATTACCTTCTCATTTGTTTCAAAAGGTACGCCATGAATTTCAATTACATTCTCTTTCATGGCTTGTTCCAGCACATTGACTTTGTCATTGAGTTCTTTTACATTTTTCCTTAAGTTTAAATTTTCCTCGCGAATAACATCCATGTCGGTTAGAACTTTTTCCAATTTTTTGTCAAAAATTTCAATTTTCTTTGTGTTCTCTACTATCCATTGGGAATAAGTTTCTAGCGAATCAGAAAATTCCTTGTTCTTTGAGTCAAAATCTTTTCTAGGGAGGGAGGGAAGGAGGGAGGGAGGGAGGGAGGGAGGGAGGGAGAGAGAGAGAGAGAGAGAGAGAGAGAGAATCTTTATTACACAATCATCAAGATTGAGAATGGCGTCATGACATAATAACATAATACAATAATAAATAAAACAATAATAATAAAAGCAATAGTCGAAGCAATAATAAAAGCAATAGTCGAAAATGTTCTATGGGCTGAAGTTTCTCCAATCTAGATATTCTTGAAGACAATAAAAACGACGAAGGAGCAACCATTTCCGCAATGTCCCCTTGAACTTCTCAGGACTGTAGCCAATTGTCTTCTTGAGATCCTCAGGGAGAACATTGAAGAGCTTCGCTCCAGCATAGGAGGGCTTTTTCTGGAACCTTGAGGTGTGGTGTGTCGGCAAGTTGAAGTCCAGAGCTCTTCTTGTGCCATGTTTGTGAGTATCCATATTACGTTTACGTGTAATGTTCATTGAAGTAGCAAGACATATTACTTCTAGTATGTAAATATTTACCACAGTCATAAGTGCCAAGTCCTTAAAGGCTCCCCGACAGCTCTCCCTCCAGTCCAGACCAGTAAGCAATCTGATAGCTTTTTTCTGGATGATCAACACGCGTTGAAGGTTGCCTTGCGATGTGGCGCCCCAAAGAACGATGCCGTAACGTTGGTGGCTTTCAAACAAGGAGCTGTAGGTCACCTTGACTGCTTCTTCGGTGCTGATATTTTTTACTCTTCTAAGGGCGAAAAGGGCACTGCTCAATTTGCTGCAGAGGCCATCCAAATGCTCCCTCCACGTCAGGGTCTTGTCGACTACAACTCCCAGGTGTTTTGTAGCCTCGACACATTCTATGTCGGGCAAAGCAGACACCTCTTCGTTTGATGTTCCTAGGACGAGCTGCTTAGAATTTCGTTTAGAACAAGGTCGTTCCCATTGCAATAGTCAATTGCCAATATAGCAATATAGGAGTTAACCTCAAGCTCTTCTTTATTCACATTCGATGTCACGAGGACGGAATCGTCAGCGTACATGATGAGGTTGCAGAAAGGTGCGGAGTAGGCGGGAAAGTCTGCCGTGAAGAGAACAAATAAAACAGGACCCAGAACCGAACCCTGAGGAACGCCTCTGCTTACTGGCCGCTTTTCAGATCGAACGGCAGTGTATGACCCTTTAATGTTATGTGTCATTTCCACAAATTGATCTCGTTCACTCAGGTAGCTGTTGAACCATGAAAGAGCAGTTTCTTTGAAGCCAAGAGCAGAGAGTTTTGCCAATAAAAGATTGTGGCTGAGGCAATCAAAGGCCTTGCTCAAGTCCAGGAAGATGCTCATAATGGTTTCTCCTTCTTCTAGTCTGTCAACTAAATGTTCAAAAAGTGACACAAGTGCTGAGGAAGTCGATCTTTCACTTATGAACCCGTGCTGCTTTTCAATGACTATTCCATTGCTCTATTCATAACAACGAAAGGTATATAAAAATAAAGGAACATTAATGTTAAGCAGTCTTTTTGACACAGCTGTCAACTGTAAAGAGGTATAGTTGGTTGTTAATAGCAACTTTATAGTTTTATTACAATGGCACCATAACAAAAGTGAATTAAAACCAACAACCTGGTACTTAATATTAAACAAATAATCACCGGCAATATGGCAACTTCCTACAAAAACCTAGGGTCACCTAATCCCATGTCTAGCTTCTTTGTGTTCGTAGCGCTTATCTTGTTTCCCGCGTTTGCGGTTACAAAATATCTTGACCTCTGGCCTACTTCACCACTGGATTCAAATTGGTGATTTAAAAACAGGACTAAAAACAGTCTGCAAACTCGTCACACTAATTCAATTGTTTCAGCTGTCAACGTCCATAACAGGACAAGATATTCCGTGTTATATGTGACTTATTGACTTTTTCCAGAGAACGTGAGCGCTACCTACCGGTTACTATGTGGTGTTTTGTGAACGGTAACCATGGATATAAATGAACGTTGTTCTTATTTATATCTACGCGATAACCTACTTACTATATATTTGGGTAACAAAACAAGTTTCCAATGAGTACCAGTAACCAAAACGGAAATTTTAAACTGCTATCAAACTGAATTTAAAACAGGGCATTCTGTGCTCAGATTAGTGAGCGGTGAACACCACTCACGTTCAAGAGATATCACTATGGTTTTAGTGTTGTGCCATTTATTACAAAAGTGTTGGCTAAGTGTCCGTGAACGTGTGTGTCCTATGGTAGTGCGTAGAGTACATAAGATCACTTCATGACAACATGACAAAAACTCCATGGAACTGTTTATAAGCTTATTAATGCTGCCATGAACTGTAATTTGTTTGTGCAATGGAAAAATTTAAGTAAGCTAATCACAGTAAAACCGTACACATTAGGCTTACTCAATTGCTAAGCCTATTCGAAATACATAAAGATCTTGGTGTACCGCAGCTAAGTATATTGACGATCTTGATATTACCAAGTTTTCACGTTCCCCTTCAGGTTCAATACAGGGAGGTTCCACTGTATGTTTATTTTAAACTTAGCGGATTTCAACTAATTATTGCTAAATTATTCCCTGTGCAACTTATTAGTTATTAGTAGAGGCCTTTTGAGGCACCTGGGACAAACGCAAATTCAGCGGTTTTTAATCAGTGGTTACGTATTAGTGACGTGTGATGACGTATGTGTGACGTCATACGGTGAGGAGGTGGAGTGTGTGACGTCACGGGTGTGACGTCACTGATTTGGTATGTGTGACGTGTGATGACGTATTTGTGACGTCATACGGTGACGTCACGGGTGTGACGTGGTGGTGTGACGTTACTAATACACTGTTGAACTTTTAGCGGAGCCCAGAGAGTCTTGATTTTCCTGTTAATTTGTGTTTATGACCAAACGTTACCTCCGGCTGTCGGGCCGATCACGCTAGTGCCGCTATAGTCCCTCGCTCTTTGCATTGCAATGCTAGATACCAAATTTATTTACTTACAAAGGCCGGCACATAAAGATTACTGTATGTTCTTAAAAAATATATATTTAAGAGTATTTCTATTCACCCGGTAAAATCCATTAATTTTTATCCGATTTATACAACCGGAGTTTTGCTTCAATAAATGACAGAAAACTTCTTAAATTCCCGGTCAAAACTACGGATTTTATTCCCCTTATACTTTTACACAACTAACACTCGACCACGATTATATTTGGCGGGAATATGTAATAATTATTACACACCGGTCTCTTTATTCTATCATACACCTTAGTTTCACACTTTTTAAACAATATTATTAATTTTTAAACGTTTATTTCCGTGGCCTTTAGAAAGGCCGTTTCGTCTAAATCTTAATTTTTTGAACTGCGGGCTTCATTCGTGTAACCCTAATATATTGGGCTATAATTATATTGTTTATTCGGGTTTTAACAAATATTTTTACGCCTGAGCAGGTTCAAACAGGTTCAAGGCCAAATTGAATGTAGAAAAAAAAAGGAACTTGGCTGTAGCGGACAAGCCTGCCAACCAACCAAGTTTAGGGGGCAGTTCCTCGTAGCTGGGCAGGCCAACCGACCGAGTGAACCAAGGTGTGGGGGACCGCAGAAAACGCTCTGCGCGAACCACCCGGGTATGTTTTGTGGGGGGTGTGATAGGAAATAGGTAAGGGACATAGTTTAAGTACACTAGAGTGTTAGTTTGCCAAAAAAATAAGAAAGAACCCACGCAAAGCCATGCAAAGAAAGGACAGTAAAGAAGGAAGCCGCCGACTAAGTGCAAACGAGGGAAGGGACCTAACGGTCCCGTGATCAAACTGATCCAGACGCCCAAGGATCTTCTCACAGCGAGTCCGAGTCTCCTCGCATATGTCCGGAGTAGTCTGACCCAGGCACGGCGACATTCCTCGGGACGTAGGCGGCGCATGCCCCAGTGACTCGTCGGCGACCCTCGTAGACATCGAGCGGCGTAAGCGAGGTGACCTCAAGGGTATCACGCTTGGCGTAGACTCCGAGGCGGTGTACCACGCAGGGCTTGCGCTTCTCCCAAGACATCGCCGAATGCCCGGTGTCTCCGCTGGTATCCGCCGAGTCCCGGTAGCGTGCGGGAGAGGTCGGAGTCGCTTCTTGGCTGGTCCCGTGACGGCTCGATGCAGAGTGATACAGTGGCCCGAGCAGGTCCCGGTTTTATCCCGACTCAGCGAGGAACGGATGTCTCTCATTGGCTCAGCGGCCGGGCCAATCAGAAGCGAGCTACAGCTAATGACTTCACCACGGGGCCATGCAGCGAGATTGTACTCGACTCAAGTCAAGATCCCGATGATGTCGGCATTACAGAAAACTCCAGTCTTTTTTCGGAGGAAACCTACTCGGCTAAAGATGGTGGTTATGCCTCAGAAAAATCCAACCGAGCTGTAATATTGTCTTGTGTTAGAATTAATAAACTTAACAAAACATTATAATTTGACTCGCAACTTCATTTAATAATAATAACGTTAGAAAATAGTTTAATCGTTTGAAGTCGTCACTGTCATACCATTTTAATGTACTGACCTAAATATTCACGTTGTTTAAACATTTCATTTTGCTCTGCTGAGTCCCTATCGTAAAGAAAACACTTATTTATTGAAGGAAAACCCACTTTTTATAAATTCCATACATTAGACAAACATAATTATTTACTGAGATAAAGCAAGAATAATAACAATATTTTAAGTAACGCAAAACATAATATAAATAGTTTGCTCGATTATAGTCCAAAGAAACATTATAATTACAGCCCAAAATATATAACAGACACACGGATGAAGCCCGTAGTAAAAAACTAGACTTTTAGACGAAAATAAATTAACTTAACTAAACATTATAATTTAACTCGCGATTTCACGTAACAATATCGTTAGAAAATTATTTAATCATTTTTTTTGTACAAATAAGTAATCATATCCCACAGTTATGAAACATACTCCAGTCGTCCCCTCTAGGTGTGCAGGGCAATGCGACAATCGGCTGACCCAGCGGAGGGCTTACCGCCGGCGTTAACAACTCGAGACGTCCCCTCTACCTGTGCACGGGTATGCAACAATCTGTTGACGGAGCGGAGATGTCTCGCCGCCGTCTACATTTAATTACGCGCGGGGGTTGCGCGGGGACACACATCAGCTGAACATGACGCACAATGTACCTTCACCTCCCGGCAACAGCGCTGAAACTTGTCCGGTGGAATTTCTAAGCGTATTCTGTACGGTACGCAGACAGCGGAAGCAACTCAAATGTTTTGACCGAGATGTTTCAAATTTTTCCGCCAAACGTTGTCTAGTAGACGCGCTTGTTATTAGGCGAATAAATTCAAGCTCCTTGACGGCGGTATTTAAAACTTTTCCGCCAACTTTTGTTCAGTGATGCCGGGAACAGTTAGGCCAGTAAAATAAAATGGTTTGACCGAGATCTTTCAATTTTTTCCGCCAAACATTGTCGAGTAAGAGAGGTTGTACCAGGGGGGAATAAAGTTGCTTGAAAGCGATGTTTAACACTTTTCGGTCAAGTTTTGTTCACTAATGGCGGGAATTATTAGACCAGTAAAATATAATTCTTTGACAGTGACAAGGAATAAATCGTATAAACACATGTTCTAAAAATACTTTGATAATCCGCTAGCCACCATTTTCCTTCTACACATATTACTATTTTTTAATTCCGTGAGTAATTGGTACACTTAACGAATTTGGTATTGAGAAAATAATATTTAACATCTCTATAACTTTCCGATTGATAATTAAAATTACTTCAATTCATTCTGATAGACGTATCTTTCGTGTATATATGTAACATTTAAAGATATTTCTATAGTTATTTTTTCAAGCCTTCAACTTTCAGTGAATATACTTCTTTCTTTACACGATAAAAAAATATATAGAGAGAAATGTTGTTTCTACATATCACTGTCGTCCGATGACGTCACACACCCGTGACGTCACCGTATGACGTCACACATACGTCATCACACGATAACATTACTTATTTTAAAATTGAAGACATCTTAAATTATACACATATTTGGTATTTTTATTTATATATTATTCAGGATGACACAAAAAAATGTTCCATGACTTTGGGATATGATTACTTGCTTGTACATAATTAAAAAAATCAAATAAACACATGTCCAAAAAATGCTTTTTATCATTCTGCACGAAATCAGCCGGTTTTTTGCTCTCTCAATAGTACCAAAACCGATTCTTTTTTGTCCTAGGACTGAAAAATCACCTGGAGAATTTTTTGAGTCCTAGGATTGAAAAGTCAGCTGTTTGCTAAGTATATTATTATTGATTTATTACTGTTGAGGAGTATAATTTGAAAATTCAAACGTTATGAAAAGCATTGTTTGTAAATAACAGAAATGTAAACACTGCATATTACTTACTTTGTAAATATAACCTCGAAAATACAGTTTTATAGTTAATATTTTTAACGATCAAAAGTCTAATTTCGCATTATGATAAAAAACGGTGTTCATCACTCGGAGCAAAAGTGTCTTTTTTTATGCATAATCGTTTTTAAAAACTCGGCTGCGGCCCGTTTTTGATACACGATTGCACACCAAAAAGACCCACTTTTGTTGGCGCGTAATCGTGTTTTAAAACGATTAAGCATAAATAAGACACTTTTGGTCTGAGTGATGAACAACGTTATCTATCGTTAATGAAGAATTAGACTTTTTATCTTACTAACCAAGTTAACTGAAGTTGTATTTTTGAGGTTATATTTACAATGTAATTAATATGCAGTGTTTACATTTATGTTATTTACAAACACTGTTCCTCATAACGTTTGAACTTCAAACTTCTGCACCTCAAAATCAATAAATGAATAATAATAATATACCTACTAACCAAACAGTTGCCTTTTCAGTCCTAGGACCTAAAAAATATTCCAGCTGATTTTTTGTCCTAGGACAAAAAAGGAAACGGTTTCGGAACTATCGAGAAAACAAAAAAAACTGGTTGATTTTGTGCAGAATAATAAAAACAATATAATGTTTTTTGCTTGATGATTAAAATAACTTTAATTTATTCTGATAAACATATCTTTGGTATTAATATGTACTAGAAAATGGAAAAATGAGTTTTCCAAAGTCTGTCACATAAATGTAGAAACAGGTTTTGGACTAAAAAAACTTTTTTTCCTTTAAATTTCATTTTTATAATTAGAGGAAGTGAAACGATTCGCTTGCCGATTTTTTTATGTTGCTAGGTTTGGGGTGCAGGCAGGCCGTTTCGTTCGTTCGTTCTCTGATTACACACAAGGCGTGCAAGGTGCAGTTGGCCTTGACAAAGATACTTGCAGCGCACGCGTGCTTATCACCTGTCGAGACGATAACAGCTGACAAGCTGACCCCACGGCAGCGATCCGCGGCCGACACACCATCAACACACACCATCATATCGTCACAGATGATATTCACTACCCTCATAATTCCTAGATGAATAGAAAGGGAATAAATTAACCATTTTAGCGATAACCAAACCATGTAAAAAAAATACAAAATTCTTATTCAAGTTCAAAGATTATTTAACATGATAATAAATAATCACAATGAATTATAATTGTAATTTTAACTTAATATTTACATATTCTTATTCAATAAATTTGTGTATGCCTGCTACGAAAAATAAGAACTCTTATTACAAATACATAACAAATGACATTACTTTGTTCAGATGTAAAATGTTTACAGTACTGCATTTGTTTACAGAAACCCTTCTCTGATTTTATACTTTTATTTAATCACCTCATCGTATTTTACACTTAGCCATTTGAATAATTAATAAATAAACATATACACACGGTTTTATGAGTGAACACGACTCCAAATAACTTTTTTCTGAATTAAATTTTTTATAAAATATATATATATATATATATATATATATACATATGAAAATTTGCTAAAGATTCCATAGTTTTTTCACATAATCCTTATTTTACTTCGAATAGACCATTTACAATTATGAACTTGTAATAAATATGTTTAAAATTTTTTTAAATGTTAGACGAATATAATTTCCCTAATACAAATAAATATTTAGTACAGTTCCTTGTTTCTGCAATTAGTCTAGTACCTATAAAAATATGTGAAGTAATAAACTTGTAAAGTTATCATAATTTGTATACATAATTTTTGAAATGTTTCACAGAGAAATACACTAATGAATACCTAGCGACTTCTATTAACTGTAAAACTTTCAATAATTTTAGGAGTAAAAATATTTAACACAATATATTTAAGTACAAAGAAATACTTTAATATAAATTAGTGTGATGAAAGGGTTTCCTAGACAATGTCCCTACATCGGACAACGTTCTTTGGATAGGATGTAAAAAATAAAATAAAAACTAAAACCACTGAAAACTTGGTGTTTATTGTACATGTCAAAATATTTTTTTGTTTAAGTAAATGTCAAAACTGTTATTTACTTTTTCAGTAGTCTTGATCCTGTTTCTTTGTGTACGCCATTGTAAAACGCATGTTACCGCATTCTTTACGGTACGTATATGAGAAGATGGGAGGTATATATGATGGTGTGTTTAAGGACTCACTGTCGTTTCCATCTTAGAAAACCGATATGTCTTCTACACTATGGTCCAGTGACATCAGAGACCGCCGTAATTGCGGAGCACAAGGAAAGAATTAAAGAAACGACAGAAGCATCTACTTCAAATTTGTGGCCCAATACCAAGCGAATTTTTTTCACGACTACAAACAATAAAAAAAAGGAGTAAATTAATACGTATGAAATAACTATAAATTCATAATGAAAAGAATAATAAGCCCATTAACTTCTGGATCTTTCAGTCACATTTAAAACTGGTACTGACTAAAACCATTGACTATGTACACTCACGTAGTGTACAAAGTCAATGCTAAAACTGTATACGTAATTTAATAAAATTTCTTATTGTGTCTAAAACCTGTTTCTACATTTATGTGAAAACTCATGATGCCGTATTCTATGTGCAGTACGTAGATGTCCGTCCCTGTGAAACACCTGATTTCGTCTTCTGTGCGGTACGTAGGAATGGGACGTTAACCTGCCTCTTGAACTGTCAACAGGCCGCAGCCCAAGACGATCAACATGAAGTTTCATCTGATTCTGTCAGACGAAGAAGATTTAAGACTGTTTCATAAAACATTGGTTCGTGTGATGAATGGTGACCCTCCGATACAATTAAAGATTTCTGTCGAGTTTTAAGAAGAAATGTTAAACGAGTCCTATTCATCCCAGCAACTACAAAATTGGTCACCGGAAGCAACTTCTTCGTCCAATATTTCTAATAGCCTGCACAACAACATGGAAGGACATCAAACTAATGAACCTCCTAAATGTGTGGATGATGAATGAAATTTAGTTTTTGACACTTAAACAGTACAAATAGTCAAAGTTCCGGAAGTCTGCGTATGACAAATGAAATTGCACCCATTAGATATAAACTGGGAAATGCATTCAAAATGGTTAACCGTTTTATGCAGAAAAATTTTTGCTTATTATAAAGTGTCTTAGTAATATTTGCAAAGTTATAGTTAAAAATGTTTTTTAAAACTTCTTTTGAGTGACCTTGAACATTTTCAAACATGTTTGAAGCAGTTTTCGTATCCACCAAACGAATATTTTCCCACCGAAAAAACATCATCGTTGTTGCCAACAAAAAATTGGGACTACCCGGGACATAGGTATTATTTTCACTTAATTTGAAAAGTTAATCATGAAGACTAGTTCTGTGGAACGGGATTTTTTCACCGGTCACTTGTCTTCCCGGAGACAATGGTTGAAAAGGTGGTGTATTAGAGGATATTTAATGGACCTGTATTTTCTGCCCCATTACGACGGAGTCGCTATTACGACGGAGTCGCTAATAAGGTTTGTGAAATACTAATTTAAAAATACATTCATGTTCACAGGTTGAATTAATGAACCAATGACATTGAAGGTGCTGATGTCAGCAAAAAATGAACCAATAGGAATTAAGTGCTGAGGTAAGCATTTGTTATAAAACTAGAAAATTCAAGCATTGGTTCTCATTACTACTTCTGGAACTGCATAGAGCGCATGGAAGAGTCATTGAATCACAATGTATTACTGCCATCGTTGTAATGAAGATTTCTCGAATGACGATTTGTATGTATTGCATTGTGAAATTTATCATAATGCTGCTGAAAATGCATCGTCCGACTGTGAAGACCACCCTGACTTTGTACGCTTCCTTGCCGAAAATTCTACGAGGCCAAGTGTCATCGCATATGCACCTCCAAGAGAAGATGTGGTGGATCATGCTGATGAGTCGTCTCAACCTTCGACTACAGGAACACCGAGTGAAGCTGCACCCCTACTAGATGTGATGGATTCTGCTGATGAATCGTCTCAACCTTCGACTACAGGAACTCCGAGTCAAGATTCTATGTTGGGAGTCGAAGTTTTAGTGGAAGCATTTGAGAAAGCTGTTGTCCGACATTATAGAATAAACAATACAAATTCGCTTGAACTACAAAATTTCCTGACTATAGTAAAGGATGTCATAGTCGAAAAACTAAATTATGAACTCCATAGATTGAATTTCATAAAATTTGGATTACTATTAGATACAACATTTAATGATGTTGAAGGAGAAATGTCCAATAGAGGTTTTCTCTCTAGAAACCGCAGTATCATGGTCACGTCAAATATCGATGAAATTGTTGAGGAATGTTTGCAGGAATTGGTACTTAAAATAACTGAACACGAAGCTCGTGGGTCTGGATGGTCCTTGCTCAACATAAACCGTCTGGATTTACGTGTTCATAAACGTGGATACGGTGATCGTGGCAGCAGTTATATTCCACTGCCAGCAAAGATAAAAAATACTTTCTCATGTATCAATGTTCAAAACAATGACAATGAATGTTTCAGATATTCCATGTTAGTAAAATATCTTGTGCGAGAAGGTGTCCAACACCCAGAACGACCAAATAGAAGATATCAAGAACTAATCTGTAGGTATAATTTTAATGGGCTAAACTACCCAGTGTCATTGGCCGAAATAGGACGTTTTGAAAAACGCAATCCAGGGGTATCTATCAATGTTTTTGGACTCGACAGTAGAAACAATGTGTACCCTTTGAAAGTTGTGACTCGGGAACTGGCAGATCATACAGATTTATTGCTACTTACAGATGGTGATGTTTCACATTATGTGTATATAAAAGATTTTACCAAACTTATTCACAAACAGCTTACCAAACACAAGAATCTGATAACGGTGTGCAAAAGATGTTTTTGCTTTAAAAATATCCCATTATATAGGGGAGGACATCGTTGGCTGACGGAACACTCTAAGCTTTGTGGAGATCATGCGGCAGTAAAGGTTATCCTGCCTACCCCGAGGAATTCCGTTCTGAAGTTCAAGAATATACATCACCAATATCGAATACCAATAGTCATTTACGCAGATTTTGAATCTTCGTTGATACCAGTAGAAAATATAGATCCTGATGCACCCGACAGTGGAAAATATCAAAGACATGAACCAAACAGCTATTGTCTTTTGGTAAAATCGACACTTTCCGAAGAACATCTTCAGCACTATGGTATTCCAACATCTCCAAAACTTTACCGAGGAGAGGAAGCTGCAAAACGATTTGTTGACGATCTGTACATTATTGCTGAAAACGTATCAACCCTTTATAGTTACATCGTTCCAATGGAAACTCTGAGCCCACTTCAAGAACTTTGTCATCTAATGGAGAACGTTTGTTACTTGTGTAAAAACGAGTTTACCGAAGACAACATCAAAGTGCGTGACCATGATCATTTGACAGGCGCTTACCGAGGAGCTGCATGTAACGCCTGCAACATCAACTTCAAGCTACCTAATTTTGTACCCGTCGTATTACACAACCTAAGTGGTTATGACGCACACTTTATCATCCCAGAGCTCGGTCGAGACAAAGGTCAAATTGACGTATTGGCACAAACAACCGAAAAATTCATCAGTTTTTCGAAGAAAGTAAAAAATATAAAATTAAGGTTCATAGATTCATTAAGGTTCATGCCTTTCAGTTTGATGACACTTTCAAAGAATTTAGAAAGAGGAGACTTGATTGAAACGAGGAAGCTTGTTCCAGAAGATAAGTTGGAGCTTGTATTAAGGAAAGGAGTATTTCCCTACGACTACATAGACTCCATTGCCCGATTCGACGAGACTGAACTACCTCCACCAGAAATGTTTTATAGCAAACTCAATGAATCGCCGGTAGATCCGGAGGATTATGATCATGCTGTTAAGGTATGGACAGAACTTAACATGTCTACGCTCGGAGATTACAATGATTTTTATGTTAAACTTGATGTAACTCTCCTTTGTGATGTAATGGAGGAGTTTAGAAATTCATGTTTAAACGCTTATGGACTTGACTGTTTTTATTATTTCACATCTCCGGGATTAGCCTGGCAAGCAATGATGAAAGAGACTAAATGTGAACTCCAACTTTTGACAGACATTGACATGGTTCTTATGATTGAAGATGGTGTTCGAGGAGGGCTGACACAATCAGTTACACGCTATGTCAAAGCCAATAACAAACATCTTCCAAATTATAATCCAAGAGAAGAATCTGTATATCTAGGCTACTTTGACGCAAATAACCTTTACGGATATGCTATGTCGATGCCATTGCCCTATGGTGGTTTTTGCTGGGTAGAATCAACTGTCTTAGGAGACATCGTAAACATCCCAAAATTCAATGATATTGGATACATTTTGGACTTTGACTTTGAGTATCCGCAAAATCTTCACGACCACCATTATGATCTTCCTCTCTTACCAAGGACCGAGATTCCTCCAGGAGGCAAACATCCCAAGTTGATGACAACACTTGAAAATAAAACAAATTATATAGCACATTACTGGGTTGTACAACAAGCCATTGAACTAGGCTTAAAAATTGTTAGAATCAATCGGGTCCTTCAATTTAAACAAAAGCCTTGGTTGAAACAGTATATTGATTCTAATACTGCAAGGAGAGCAGCTGCCACATCAAGTTTTCATAAAGAATTTTATAAATTGATGAATAACGCAGTCTATGGGAAATGTCTCGAAAACAAAAGAAATCACATGAATCTTAAACTGGTCTCTGAAGAGAAGAAAATGTTAAAATTAGTTCAAAAGCCTAACTTCAAAACTTCTATTGTAATTAATGAAAATCTTGTAGCAGTGTGTATGAACAAAACCAATGTTGTCATGGATCGGCCTCTATATGTAGGAATGTGTATACTTGACATTTCAAAGACCCATATGTATGACTTCCATTACAACAAGATGGTTTCCTATTACGGACGGGATAAAATTGGAATATGCTACATTGACACTGATGGGATTGTGTACTGGATCAAGACACTCGACATGTATGAAGACCTCAGAGTGTTTCATCACAGGAATTCCTTTGACTTCTCAGACTACCCCATTGACCATCCAACCTATGACAACTGCGTAAACAAAAAGGTGTTAGGAAAGTTTAAAGATGAAACTTCTAGTTTGCCCCTAGAAGAAATTGTAGCCCTTATGTCAAAGATGTACGCCTTAAGGATGTTTACAGGCAGAACAGGAAATGACACGGCGGATGAAAACGAAGCCGGAATCATTAAAAAGGCAAAAGGAATTAAAAAAAATTATATAATGAAGAAAATGAGATTCGAACATTACTATAATTGTTTATTTAGAGGAGCTGAGTACAATGCAACTTTCAACACCATCCGGAGTTTTAAGCATAATTTGTACAGTTTGACAGTAAAAAAGAAGTCATTGTCAGCCAGAGACGACAAGCGTGTGATCCTTCAAAATAAGATCCACACACTCCCTTATGGGCACTATTCATTAACAGAAATGGATTGAATAAGACATTCAAAAAAGTAAGGAACATCCACAAAATCTGTATTGTAGTGTAAAGAATAACTGTAAAGTTTTTTAAAACTTAAATTGAATGACCTTGAACTAATGTTTTTATATCAATTTGACTTAAAATTGTAAAGTTTTTTAAAACTTAAATTGAATGACCTTGAACTCATCTTTTTTATATCAATTTGACTTCTGAAATGCATACAAGTATAATTGAATAAATTATCGTTATCGTTCAGTTGTATAATGGACGAAGAATGAAGCAGACCAATGGACGAGAGAAAAATTATAGTTCAAGAACTTCACAAACCAGTTCGAAGAAATTTTCCCAGAAGATCAACGGTCGTGAAGGGTATTAATGACTTATATCAAGCTGACCTTGTAGAAATGAAACCATACAGTAGAATAAACAAAGGTTTCAAATACATTTTAACAGTTATTGACTGTTTTACAAAAGTTGCCAGTGCTATTCCCCTTAAAAACAAAAATGGGCCTTCGGTTACTGAAGCAATGAGAAAGGTACTGCAGGCAATAGGAAAACGTATAAAGCATCTACATACAGACGACGGCAAAGAATTTTTTAACAAAGATTTTTCTAATCTGATGAAGAAAAATAAAATAAATCACTATTCTACTTTTAGTGAAAAGAAAGCCTCCATTGTAGAACGTTTCAATCGCACATTGAAAACAATGATGTACAAGAAATTTTCAGAAAGAGGAAGTTATGTGTGGTTTGATATTCTTCCAACTCTAATCAAAGATTACAACAATACAAAACATCGTACTATAGGTATGAAACCAAATCAGGTGAACAAAGAAAATGAATCTTTAGTCTTGAAACGCATAAAGGGAAATACTACGCCGCGGTTAGATAAAAAGCCTCCTCTTAAATTTTCCATTGGAGACCATGTGAGAATAAGTAAATATAAACAGATATTCACCAAAGGATATCTACCCAATTGGACGAATGAAGTTTTCACAGTGCATCGAGTGCAACCTACCTTTCCAGAAACATATATTTTAAAGGATAGTAAAGGGGAAATATTGCAGGGAGGATTTTATGGCCATGAATTGTTAAAATCTAAAACTGGTAGTGTTTATTTGGTTGAGAAGATTTTAAGGAAAAGAGGTAATAAGCTTTTAGTGAGATGGTTGGGATTTGATAAGACCGAAGATACTTGGATAGATCAAAAGGACTTACTTTGAAATGGAAAAACCAGTAAGGTCGCAGCATTCGGATAGACTGCTCAAGTATAACTAACATCATGGAAGTAATCTATCAAAAGGATAGACTTGACGTCAATGACATTGATTGTTTGACACCGGATATCTTTGATAAGGAAGTAAGTAAGCATGGCACTTTATTGCCCAATACAATGAGATGTATTATTAGTGGACCTTCAAACTGTGGGAAAACTAACGTTGTTTTCAATTTAATAACAAAGCCAAACGGATTAAGTTTTAACAATGTATATATTTTTTCCAAGTCTCTCAATCAACCAAAATATCTGTTATTGGAAAAGATTATAAATGATGTGCCCGATGTCTCATTGTATAAATTTGACGCAAGTACTGAGATCATAGAGCCCAACAATGCCGAGCCGTATTCAATTTTCATTTTTGACGATGTTTCTTCTGAAAATCATGACCGAATAAGAACATACTTTTCTATGGGAAGGCATAATCATATCGACTCTATTTACATTGGTCAGACATACAGTAAAATCCCAAAACAGTTAATTAGGGACAATGTTAACTTCTTAATAGTTTTCAAACAGGATGCAAAAAATCTGAAACACATATACAACGACCACGTTGGTGCTGATATGACATTTGAAAAGTTTCGAGAATTGTGTGGGAAAGCATGGAAAGAAAAGTTTGGATTTTTAGTTGTGGATAAAGAAAGGGCTATGAGTAACGGTCGTTATAGAATAGGATTCGATAAATTTGTCTTATTACATTAACACCTACATGTGTAGTCTTCAGTATTTATTGTGACACTGTAGAGAACACTCGGAACTAATAATGTCAAACCAGGAGGAGTTGCTTAGTGAAATAAAAGTTCTCAGTGACTCTATACGGAAGAAACACCTGTTACTAAAAGAAGGATTAGTGGATAGAAATAAATATTTAGAGGAAACATTCAAACCCATTGTCGATCCTCTGAATAAAATAAATGAAAAAATTAACAAATCAAATTTTACGGAACAAGTTGAAACAGAAAAAGACAAACCAGTGATTAAAACAAGCTCAACTTCAGAAACAGACAACTCAGAGTTTGAATCGGAATTATTTAGTAGGTCAACGCAGTCATTGGAAAAAGATGATGAAGATGAAGATGAAGATGAAGAAAGCAGTAAAACAGATGTAGAAACTCAAGATGTAGGCAGTTTACAAGAAACAGATTCTCCTACAAATATCAGCATTTTAAGTAAAGAAATCGGCAACAAAGGACCTCTTTCACGGAAATATATTTTAAAAATGCTACATGGGGCAAGGAAATCGTCAAGATACCATGTATATGGAGCTCGCATGGATAGAGATGGTCTTCGAATGGGAGACAGCGTGATACAGGTGGATGACAAAGATAATATTAAAGTTAAAGATCAAACTTTTAAAGGTACTGCTGGACTGTTTGAGTTGATCTTTAAGTCGTCTCCTAATAAATATTCCAAGAAGGATTTAAATAATTTTAAAAATATATGTTTGTTGACTAACTCCCATAGAAAAGGTTATTCATCTAATGCACCTATTCATAGAAATAAATCAGATATGTACAAGGATGTAATTGCAAAGCTGTTTTCTAATATTAGAGGAAAACCCTCGAAGGCTAAAGGTAAAGGAATGTCTATGAAATCTGCCTATGATACAAACATCATATATTATAATAATGTGAATAAGCTCGTTGACAGAATGCGGTTAATATATGAATCTATTCAGGCTGGACACAACGGGCTGGATAATGAAATGATTGCTTTAACTGAAGAATTAAAAAGTAGAGGATACATAGCTTAAGGGTTCAGTCTAAACATGAGTGTTGACAAGTTCGGTCGTCATGAAAGCTCTTTGGCCCGAGAGGTTTGGAGGGGTCCACCTGGTGAAGGTTTTTTATTGACTAGAGATGGAAACTATGATATAAGAGGGAAACGTTTGTGCAACATTGCAAATCCCATTTCTAAGGATGAAGCAGTAAATCTTGGAATTATTCATACATTAACATTACATTGCAAGAATGATGAAGAAATGTTTGATGCTAAATATAAAAAAATTATAAATGTGGCGAATGCAGAAAATGAAACTGATGTTGCAAATAAAATATTTGTTTTGGAAGAGATATACAAACTAAAGAAAGATATTTACGAAAAATTAGATAAATTACAGTCTGGAAGGAATCCTTTCACCTTTTCACGAAGAGGCAGCAGTGAAGCCCCTACAAACAGTGTGAATTCAATATATAATACGAAGAGCGATCTAGACAAACCATTACCATTGTTGATCACTAAGGAACTAACACGTTAAAACTATCATGCATAGGAGGAAGCCATTTAGTAGTGATTCATCACTCATGAGAAGAGGAGGAGGACTCACTAGTTCAGCAGTGAGTCTTTTTAAGAAAGCGTTTGCGACTTTACCTACAGGTGCATTAATAAACACAGCTATCGACGCACTTCCAATAGAGCTACATTTACCTGGAGGTTATCAATACTGTGGACCGGGTACGAAATTACGGAAGCGTTTAGCCCGAGGAGATCCTGGAATAAACAAATTGGACGAAGCCTGCAAAGCGCATGACATTGCATATTCAAATTACTCAGATTCGGAAAGAAGATCAATCGCAGATAGAGCTCTTGCTGAAAAAGCTTGGCAGAGAGTAAAATCAAGTGACGCAAGTGTTGGGGAACGAGCAGCTGCATTAGCAGTGACAGCAGCTATGAAAGCCAAAACAGCAGTTGGAGGAGGGTCGAGGAGGAGGAAAAGAAAGACAACACGAAGGAAAAATACATCCGGTGGAGGCACAAGGAAGAGAAGTAGCACTACTAAGAAAATAAATCGTAAAAGGAAAAGGTGTTCAACATGTTCTAAAAAAAAGTCAAACGGAAAAGGATTATACCTAAGACCATACCGTGCATATTAAATAACAACAAATTAATTTTGCCAAATAAAGCCTTGAACAACGAGGAGCTTGAACGCTATGCATCATGTTTGAAAATACCTTTTTTCAGAGGTGTATTTATGCGGAACGGGTTGCCAAGAAAAATCTGGAAAAATGAAGCCGCAATCGTAAACCTTGATGATATTCATGGTGCTGGTACCCATTGGGTTTGTTACAAGAAATTATCCGATTCTGTGTTTTATTTTGACAGTTTTGGGAACCTTCCACCTCCAAAAGAATTGCGCGAGTATTTCGGTTCAGTGCCTAAAGTGTATTTTAATAACGATAGAAGACAAAAAGAAGAAACATCGGTATGCGGCCATTTATGTTTGGAATTCCTAGCCACAAGCGTCAGTCAACTTTAAGATGTCTTCCTGTACTGTAACAATTACAGGCACATCTTCAACTTTGAGGAGTTCACTATTTCCACCATTACACCTAAGAGAAGATAAACAGTGGGAGATTGCACTTTTGGATTTTACAACTTATAACTCAATTCCAAACATAATAGAAGGTGTCAACAACAAATTACACTATACAAAAAATAAAACGGCTAAGGATCTCACTGAGCTACCTGAGTTTGTTGCGATTGAAACTGGTGCTTATGAAATAGCTGACATAAACAGAGAGCTCCAAAATAAGTTGGGAAAGGATGCAATTGAACTAAGGGCTAATAACAACAATTTAAAGTGTGAAATAAAATGTAAATTTTATATGGATCTAACTCAACCTGCATCTATTGCCCCTTTACTTGGTTTTCCATCCCAAGACACAATCCTTGAACCAAATATGTCCCACACGAGTCCAAAAACTGTAAACATTATCAAGGTTAATACTATTAATATTACATGTAATATTGTTCAAGGGGCCTACAGAGATGGGTCAAACCAACATATTTTACATTCATTCTATCCAACCGTTCCGCCTGGATTTAAGATCGTTGAAAAACCTCATAATCTGATATATCTTCCATTAAACACCACTCACATTTCAGACATCGTATTGAACGTACTAGATCAAGACGGTGACGCTGTGGATTTTAGAGGAGAAGTTATTACCTTGCGCTTACACATTAGACAATCACCATAAAAAGAAAGATGGGACTTGAATTTGGATATAGCACCAAACAACCTTCAAACAGTTTCAGTATATCTCCTAACGCGGAGAGGTTAACCAGAGAGAACACTAAATTCTTAGAAGGACTCGGTTTTAAAGTTAATGAAAATGGACATACTGGATATAAAACATGGACCGGTTTTCGACGAAACACTATGGGAGAAAGAGTTTCACACACACAACCCCTACGCTTCATCGAAATTAGGAAATAATGATGAGATACGAATTCCAATACAACATCAAGATGCTTATACCTTACCATCTGAAAGTTATATTTATATTGAAGGAAGGGTTTTGGCAAGAAATGGATCTACGCCATCTAAAGTGCCATTTATTAACAATGCAATGGCCTTTTTGTTTGAAGAAATTCGCTATGAAATATCAGGCATTGTAGTGGATTCGACTAAAAAAGTCGGTGTGAGCAGTACGCTTAAAGGTTTGGTATCCTTATCACCCAATGAAATAAACGCATTAAAAACAGCCGGGTGGATATTACCTAATGCAACCAAAGTAAAACCTAATGCAAGTGGTTATTTTGACTTTTGCATTCCGTTGCGGCTATTACTAGGATTCGCTGAGGACTACAGAAGAATAATCATTAATGTCAAACAAGAATTGGTCTTACTGAGATCGTCTCATGATACAGATGTTATAGAAGCCGATAGTGAAACAACAACTGACAAACTTGAATGGAAATTGAATTTGGATAAAATAGTTTGGAGGGTACCTCATGTACGGTTGGCCGATGAAAGGCGAGTAAGCCTATTGCGGATGTTGGATTCTGATAGGGATATTGTGGTTCCATTTAGAAGCTGGGAAATGCATGAATGGCCAGTTTTGCCAATAACTCAACGTCAAACGTGGGCTGTGAAAACATCGAGTAACCTAGAAAAACCGAGATATGTTATTTTCGCTCTACAAACAAATAAAAGATCTAACATTACGGCTAACGCAAGCAAATTTGACCACTGTCAACTTACAAACATTAAACTGTTTTTAAATTCACAGTTCTTTCCATATGACAGCCTCAATGTTATGTTTTCTAAGGACAGATTTGGGATTCTATATGATATGTATGCAAGATTTCAGTCATCTTACTATGGAAGGACAAACTCACCTCTCCTCCAACCTGATTCATTCAAGAATATTGCACCTATAGCAGTCATAGATTGTTCGAAACAAAACGAATCAATAAAGTCGTCAACAGTAGACATTCGCATCGAGTTTGAGTTGGAAGAAAATATTCCTGACCAAACTACAGCTTATTGTTTGATACTACATGATACAATTGTAACATACACACCACTAACAGGCGTGGTTAGAAGAATAATTTAGATTTTTTATGACAGCATGCAGCTCTTACACATATTTACCCCCACCACAGGTTATAAAAGAGAGATTACTCGGTGAAAAAACATCAGTATTCATCCTGACACCAGCAAGTCAACATTGATGGTTAACATGGACAGTGTACTATCTACTATTCCTGACGATGAATCAACGACAGGATATGAAGCGCTCGAGGCCACACCACCAGCTATGACATCTGCATCTGAAATATCGGCACATGATTTACCAGCATCCTCACAAACTAGCGAGAACTCTACTAAAACAACTGAAGATGTTTCTTTTGAAACTGACAAAAACTCACAAGAATCTCCATCTTCATCAACAATAGTTCAAGACTTGCCTACTAATTCAACAGAACATATTCCACTACCGGTTGACAAAGTACCGATTACTAACACAAAGCCAGCACAAAACGAAGAACAACCGACTGAAAACTCCAAAAAATCTACCGAGAAGATTAAGAAAGAACTGTCTGAGTTTTTATCTTTGGAAGGAAACGATCAAAGAAAAAGGAAACGATGTGACAATGAAGATGATGATGAAGAAAATATGGATGTGTTGATGGATGTGTTTTTACGCTTAATGTACCCGTTGAATCAAAACATGGATAAATCTGTCACCGTTGGGGTTTTCAAATCGTTAAACTTCAATCCTGCAGTGCTTATTAATCACTGCGGAAAAGCCTCGTTGCTGCTCACGTTGGATATGTGGGATAAATTTACTAAATATGTATCTATCATTGAAGCCTATTTATTCAACAAGTTGACAGGAAGAAAAACTGCAATTGGATTCGAAGATTCTAATTTGGAAATCGATAATATAAGACTTCGAGGTACCCAATTTGTGAGGTTTAGAGATCTTTCCAAACACAACAAGAAGATCCTCATGACTTTGGAAGAATTTCAAGCTCTGTCAAACCTAACACCTGTAATAATCAGGTACATCCAGCAACTTACTACATATTCCCCTCTCATATTTGATTATCTGAACACTTCGGTAAACACAAATCCAGCTGTGCCACTGCTATATGGACCGATAGACCAGTCTATATACAACAGATTACCTCAAGAGGTGTCGTACTACAGAAAAACTGTATTCTTCTTTAATAATCGTCGAAGTGAAGAAACCACAGTGAAAGTTTCTCCAACAAAGAACCAGCAGGAAAACATTGTAAATCAAGAAAAGTAGTAAAAATGATTTCAATAATTGTGTCGTAAAGTGCTCTCATTAGTAGCACTTATACTTTTTTAAAAACAAAATGACGTGACCTTGAAACAGTTCAGGTTTGCACATATTTGTAGCGCTTACACTTTTTTTAAAAACAAAATTATATGACCTTGAAAAAGCTCAGTTTTGCAAAGGTGCTAATGTAGGTATTACTTATACTTTTTTAAAAACATAATTACGTGACCTTGAAACAGCTCCAGTTTACACATGTTATTGTTCTTTTCACTTACTATATATTAAACAAATGTTGCTACATGGATGCAGTTGATTGTAAGATTCACATTGAAGAACACTCGCAAAATGAATAATTATTGCTGCAGCGAAAAATGTTTTACACGTCCAAATTTACAAGTTGACGGAATAGCATGTAGAACATGTGAGTGCTTCAGTTACTGTAGATGCAATTGCAAATCATTTACAATCTCACCCCCAACCCGGCAGATGTTAAAAATCTACAAGACTGGACACTACTTCACCTGTTGCATGGACATGTGTTACAAGTTTAATGTACACGATTTTACCCGCTCATGTTCAATGTGCTACCCTAAAGCATTCTGTGAATGTGTATTGAAGTTTTGTAAAAACAGAAAAGATTGGGAATCTTAAAAAACACCCCTCCCCCACCACCAACACATACAAACGGAAACTAAGGATTGACATGATCATAAAAGTCAAGCAACCTAATATTTTCTCTCAGTTACCTTTAGTTACTTACGAACAATGGACCGAACAGTTCGTTTTGTTGATAATGTTTCCATGTCTAAGAAGTGTGTGGTGGAATTCCAAGCTTTCAGAAACAACGATGACAGATTTATCATAAAAGAACTAGCCTTTTTTGACATAAATACAAATGTTGTTAACTACTTTCTTTTTAAACCACCGTTTTCTTTTAAGAAACTAAACCGAAAAAGTGCTAGAACAAATTCGTGGCTAACGAAATACCTTCATCACATCACATGGAACGAAGGATTTACACAATACAAAGAGCTGGATAACATAATGTATCATTATTGTCAACAGTATGACGAAATTTTTACTGCTGGTGAAGAAAAATCTAATTGGATCAGAATGTACACTACGTCTGATATAACAAACGTTAGTTTGGATAAAACTTATGCTACGGACTTAAGTGGTCTTTGTATCGGTGTGAAAAATCCTCAACACAAAATCTCCAACTGCGCATTGTCGCGAGCATACAGGATTGGTCGACTTATATCAAGTGGAGGGGGAAATCCTTATATACCGGTGTAGATCCATCCTACTATCATTCTAACACAGGATCTCATCCAGTAAACATCATCTCCACTATGGCTTCAAGTTCTCCATTGCAAGCTCTTGCGGACAGATTCAACCAACATTCCAAATCCGACCTTCTAACAACAAAGAAATGCAGCGAACTTCAAGAGAAGAAGCATTATGCAGTACATTCAATGAAAAAAATGGACACATCGGTTGGTGAAGCTGTCGTCGCTGTTCTTGGAGATTCGCCCTACAAGGAAGGTGACAAACCCAAGTTCCAAGTATACCTTCCGAGACGATTTGTCAATGTGCTCATGAACGAAGACCTGGACTCTATCAAACCCGGAATTTTTTATATAGTTTCCCATGGACCGTCTGGGAACAACTCTACAGAAATTACGATCCATTTGAACACACCTTTGTAAAATTATCTAAGTTCATAGCTTTATAAATATTCTTTCATTCTTTATTACTTAGCATTGTTAGTTCTAATATGTATGTCTTACGTTTTACTGTTATTTGTAAATAAATCTTTTTTTAAAAACTCCAACCAATGACCTTGACATAGTTTCTTCAAGACATTATAGCCCCCCTCCCCTCCCACTTAAATTTATTCATCATAAGTAATCAGCCCATCACCGCAACATTACAAAAAATATACACGTCTTCTGTACGGTACGTAGGTAGGGGACGTTATAGATTGTATATGTAGTACTGACTACAAACTTCATTCGTATACTCCGCTATCCTACAACCACATCAACATGAAGTTTCATCTAGTTCTGTTGGACGAAGTGGATTTGGGAATGTTTCATGAAACACTGTTTCGTCTGATGAGTGGTGATCCACCTCTCCGTTTAAACATTACAATTGAGTTTGACGATATAACGGTTGAAGAACCAAATTCATCACGGTCACCCCCAGGATCTCCGATAGCATCATCTTCACCCTATGTTTCCAGTGATCAGCTACCTGTGAAGACAGAGCAAGAGTCCCCGAAGTCCGGGGATGACGTATCTCCATGATGTTATGTTAAACTGGAAAACCATTAAATAATTTCTAACTACTAAAGTGTCTAATAATTAAAAAATGTTTTTTAAAACTTCTTTTCAATGGCCTTGAACATGTTTGAACTTGTTTTATTTTATAACTCTCGTCCCACCGTATTCTGTGCAGTACGTAGGTAGGGTACGTTAACAGTTCATGGTATTTTACTAGATAAATCCACTCTACCTCTACAACAACATACTCCACAGGACCATGAAGTTCCAACTTGACGTCTCGGACACTCTGGATACAGTAATACGCTATCAACAACTTTATCGTCTGCTAAGTGGTGATGATCCGCAAGATTTATATATAACACTCGAATTTGTCAATGAAACTTTAGGTCAGTCCGATTCCACCCATCCATGGATTACTGTCTCGTCTCGTGAGTCGTGATCCTCCGCGGCATTTGAAGATAACAGTCGAGAGTGAATATGGAGTTTCTAACGAGTCCAATTAATTCCAACCTTTTGTTTAATATTCGTAAGTTATGATTAAAAATATTTTTTAAAACTTCGTTTGAGTGGCCTTGAACATGTTTGGACATGTTTGAAGTCGCCGTCAAATTTAGCTAGCCGGGGCCAACTCAAAACAATGTGGTTTTCAATCAGGATAACGTAGTATTGGCGTCCGATTACGAATCAGTGACGTCACACCACCACGTCACACCCGTGACGTCACCGTATGACGTCACACATACGTCATCAAACGTCACATACCAAATCAGTGACGTAACACCACCACGTCACACCCGTGACGTCACACACTCCACCTCCTCACCGTATGACGTCACACATACGTCATCACACGTCACTAATACGTAACCACTGATTAAAAACCGCTGAATTTGCGTTTGTCCCAGGTGCCTCAAAAGGCCTCTACTGTTATTTATTTATTAATTTATACTCACGGTCGAAACCATTTTACAGAACATCATAACAGAATTCAAGATGGCTTATGATAAAAATCAATATTGTAATTACACTTAAAAATACAATGACAGAGATAAATATATAGATTAGTCTACTAGCAAACAGTACAATAACATGCCAGGTAAATATATGACAAATTTTAATCGTGAATGATCATAAATAACAACACAACAATTAATAGTTGTGCATAATCCATAACAATAAATAATATCTGTATAACAGAAAATGCGGGTCTCTTAGAACATGCAAGAACAAGCTACAATAAGTTATAACAGGCACGAGGAGAACTGATCACATGCATTGGGTAACCAGATGAAAATATCAGACAAGAGCATGCGATGCACTAGTTACCACATATTTGGTTCCTACACTCATCTCTTATTCATACTTGGCTTTAAACTACCTATTGAGTTAGGTCGTCATTTCAGTAAAGGTGTTTAAGGTTATTTGGTTGGTTTAAATGGTTATAGTGTTAGCCAAATCTTCATTATTGAATCCACTGAATCTTGACCAAAGATTCGGATTTTAGATTTGGTTGAAACAGAATCGACATTCGAATCCTTAAGATTCGATCAGGAGATCCGGGAGATCCGTCGTGCGAGAATTTTGTATTATAATTTAGTTAGAGCAGAAGTAGACATTAATCACTGAATCACATTTTAAGTCGCCGGTACTACCAGGGTGTATTTTAAGACGAATATGAATGAAAATGGGTGTAGAACGGGTGTGATGCCTCGTGTAGCTTTGTTACTGTCTAATGTCCAGTTACGAACCATTAAAGAACTTCTTACTTTTCTCAGGATCGAACTGGCATCCTAGATTCAAAGGCGACTACTCAGCTTCCCAGCTTTATACAATGATATAATATTATGAAATTTTAAAATATTAAAAATGATCATCCGAAAAGGCATAGTATAAACAACAATCAATAAATTTGCAGGCAATGTTATCGGCTTACATAGAACATAAGTCTAAATCGATTACCGGTATACTTAAAAAAAGGAAGAAAATGTCTTGGCGGGCCATTCTCAGTAAATTTAATGAAGAGACGTGAGATAAAAGAAGTTATTTTGAAAGAAATCCAAATAAGCTTTTTAAAGTGTTTTGATTAGAATCAAAATAAAATTTCGTCGTTGTGCTGGCAGTCCACCTAACTGACCAATTCCAAAGTTTACAGGAGGAAGAAAAAACTAACTTGCAGCTTTAGTATGCAACCCAATGACATATAAATTCCTTTGCAAATACCCAAAGATGCAATAAGTTAATTTTAAAGTAAAAAAGTCAAAATAAATATCTGCATGACAGATGTACGTCACAGGTGGTACTGCTTTGGAATCTATCAAAGCAATTGGACCGTGACAAATGGGCAATTACGCAAGGATGTATGATTAAAAAAACGTGTTTAATCAATTCAAAGAGATATTTATTTATATATATATATATATATATATATATATATATATATATATATATATAAAACTTATATATATATATATAAATAAATATCTCTTTTATAAAACTTATAAAACTTATTTATTACCATAAAGTACACTGTTCATAATTGAACTTATTCATTGTTCATCAGTCTTATCTTTTACATAATACGAGGATGAGCATGTATAAATTGGAACTAACTGTTATGCAATACTTCTGAAAAGGACCAAAGAATAGGTAAAAAAAACTATCACCATTAATTGATTCAAATTGTATGTATTGAAACTCTCATAAGTAGTGAAAAAATGGTGTGCTTAGCATTAAGCTAAAATAAACTAAAATTACCAGTGCTAACAGAACATTCTAGTTGACATTATGATAGGGCCTAATGGCCTAAAACTGTTTAAAATAAAACTACTAACATAACCCGTGCTAACAGAACATCCTGTTTGACATTATTGACACTATGTTAGTGAGGTAGGTACGGTAGGTACCTACCTTACGGTAGGTACCTAGTGAGGTAGGTAGGTACTGTCATAAAAATCGTGACAGTCACGGGGTAGAACTTGTTTTAGCTGTTGGAGATGCTGAGACTTCTTCTTGGTATCTTCAACCATTCTCGATGGAGGGTGGCAAAGGGGGCAGGGAACTGTATTTTCTTTGGCCTTATAGGAAGAGATTGCCATCCTGTCGAACTCAAGTTTGTACATCATGGTCCCGTTATTCTTGTACCACAAAGCTCGAAGATTTGTTATTGTCGGGTCTCCAGCGACAAGTCCTAAACGGATGGAAAGTGTACACCATTGTTGCTTGATTCGAATATTGTTTAACGAATGAGTGGTGCAGTTCAACAACTTTGTACGATGAAGGCTTTGTTCTTGCATCCTTTGTGCACCTTATGAGGGTTCGGAGGGCCGTATATTTCCCATGTTAAATTTACTATTTTGATGACCCGTTTCCTCGGAAACTACTATAGGTACAAGGCTGATTTTTTTACACTATTTTTATGCTATTTGGTGGGAACTTTAACACAAGGTTTGTTTAGTTGGTTGATTATTTTTGGCTTTACGATTTTTAAAGATTTTATTACAAAAAATTTATTATTTTTCCAGATTTTTAATTGTATAAAAATCAGCTTCATAGCTCAAAAATCTTGTGTTAAAGTTTGCTTTATAGCTACAGGAATATGTGGTAAAAATTTCAGATCAGTATCTTTAGTAGTTTTTGAGATAACGGGGCATTTGTACAAAAAAAGCAGTTAAAAAAAAAAAAAAAAACGCGATTAAAGTTAAAAACACATTAATTAAGTATGACTTACTCTATAACTGAGCTGTTTAGTGCATTCCAGCACCATAGGCTGGTTGGTTTGGATCTTCTTCATCTGCAAAAGCTTCTTCCAGCTTCCTTTTAGCGCTTTCACGGCGTTGCCTGGCTTTTTTCATGAGCTTTGACAGCATTCGTTCTCCCCTTTGCACGCGGAGTCTGTCCATTTCACGAAACACGGCACTTGTATTCTGGCTCACAGTTGCTCTAAGCTCCTTTAGAACTAGGCATCTAGTGACATTGCCTTTGTTAAAGCTCAAAACAGCATCATAAACACCAGCCACCATAGTTTGCATGCCTACAAATACTGTTTTCGGAAGCCGCGACCAACAGCATTCACTGATTCATTCGGATTCTGCGACTTTCCATGTAGGCACTTCTTCAACAAAGCAGGGTTAGACAAATCATTAAATATATTTTTGATTTGTAACATTACCACCTCAGGAATGTGTGTGTGTGTTTGTTGTGGTCATAGGATTCACCTTTAGCTACCGCCCGCGGATATTTACACCAGCTGTGTTCGCCTATTTCACACAGACCATGTTGAGGTTTTTCATTTGATGAAATCAGGTGAAAATATGTAGCCCACACTGCTGTTTTCATTTTATTCAAGTCACCAGTGTTCCTTCTTATAGCTAATCCATAACATTTTTGGATAAATAAAATCAGCTGATCAGTAAGACGGGTTTTCCCACCGATAGTTTTACCATCAGATAAAACTGTCTTTCCAAGTTTTTGTTTTAGTTTTTTAGGCGAGCTCCCATTCTTTTTTGGACATGTTCACAGCACTCCATTTGCTCAATTACATCCTCATTTCCATATGGCCTACTATCATTCACAGAACTAAACGCACTGGAATCACCATCGCCGAAGTAATGTTTGTACTTTACGCCGTACTCCGGCTCTGATCGTCGAAATATTTCAACTGCCCCGTGCACTTCCATGGCACCACTAGTTCCTATAAAGTTTGCTTTGCAATTTTCTGCATGTACACCCAGTAATTTATCCTTACAGGAACAGAATTTACTAATAACAGCAACATCAAGAACGCAGCCTGTGTCTACACTTGTTACAGTAACCACGCCGTTATTTGAGTTATGACCTCTCTTCTGCCAGGTCCCGTCAACCGCAACTGTTAGTTCTCTATTCCCATTATTTTCTAGAACAGTTTTCTCAACAGCTTCCTTAATTACATTTGTACATACATCCTTGGTGGCTTTAGCAATAACTTCATTATACCGGTCGAATTTTGCAGGAGGCGGCGGCAAGTTCAATATTGCACACAATGTTTTAGCCGATGATTGTCCTTTCCCGATTGTGTGTAGACCGTATACAAGCCTAGTGTTGATGTCATACAAATGAGTTCCTTTTGTAAAATCAGAATTACTGTACAACACTTTTGAATCACAATTTGTACATCCCAACTCACATTTTGTTGCCAACCCACCTAACCTATTTATGCTATTAGAAAGTTCTGCACCACAGGATTTACAAGCACTTATGTCTAATAGACTAATAAGCAGAGATCCTATGTTCATTATTTCCAACACACTTGTGTTGTCATACTCACTATAACTATGCCTCGTGTCCCCCATCTTTTGTTTAGATGAACTAGGCCTATTAGGCAAGTCACCAAAACCTGTCTGGCGTGTCCAGTAAACCTACTGCTTGGACCGAAGGCTTTTTTGGAACACCTACATTCTTTCTTCGTTTAAAAACTCCTTTTTGGCTTTGTCATTTTCGTAAAATAACGTTAAAATAAAAGACCATTCACTTTCACTAACTTTTACTACACGGCAAGACAAATTGTAAACAAACACAGACAACAAAAACAAACTATTAGAAAATTGTATCAGATGTTTCTGCTGAAGTCAGTGTGACCAACTAGACAAACCGAAATCCCTTCTTGACAGAAAATACAATAGTAAATACTATAACACGAACTGTAAGACAGTTTCTTACACACTGCGTTGTAAAGCGTACGTTGTGTGGTGCGACTGCGAAATTTCAGGTAAAAACGTATGACATCTACTATATATTTGTCAAATACCACTCACTCACGTATCAGAGTATCTCAATGACCATAGGGTATAGAGGGTTGAAATTTGGCATGGACGTTCCTCTTTGTTAAAAAACGCTCACTAAGAAACGGTTTTGCGAAATTCCTTCAGGTCTCCGCCCCACAGGACATCAAAATTTCTATCTAATGTTAACCTTATGGCCAATTTTTTATACAAACCAAAGCAACAACGAATCTAAAAAACTATGGGACCTACAATGCTAAAATTCGGCATGGGCGACGTTCTTTACTCATAGATGCTCACTAAGAAACGGTTTTGCAAAATTCCATCAGGGCTCCGCCACATAGGACTTCAAAATTTCTATCTAATGTTATTCTTATGGCCAATTTTTTATACAAATCTAGGAAACAACGAATATGGAAAACCATAGGACCTATGATGTTGAAATTAAGCATGGACGTTCTGCTTTGCTCATAGATGCTCACTAAGAAACGGTTTTGCAAAATTCCATCAGGGCTCCACCCCACAGGACATCAAAATTTCTATCTAATGTTAACCTTATGGCCAATTTTTCATACGTATCTAGGAAACAACGAATCTGAAAAACTCTAGGACCTTTGCTGTTGAAATTTGGAATGGACGTTCATTTTTGCTTATGGGTCCTCACTAACAAACGGTTTTTCAAAATTCAAATAGGGCACCGCCCCACAAGATTTCATTTCTGATCTAATGCTATTCTTATGGCCAATTTTTAATATGAATTGAAGAAACAACGAATATGAAAAACAAGATGACGTAAGGGAATCATTTGGAACATTTGGAATGGGAGATCCACTTTGCCCATCATCGGTGCTCACCTAAATACGCTCTTGGAAAGCACCTTCAGGGCTCCGCGCCACATGACTTCGAAATTACTCTACGGCCAACGTGGTTGAAATTTGGACTAAACTCGATCCTCTTTGCTCATAGGTATGCATTAATAAACGGTTTTGTAAATATAGTTTTTCTAAATAATTTAGGGCTCCGCCCCACTGGACTGCAAATTTACTCTAGGGCACACAGGGTTGAAATTTTATGTGGACATTCCTCTTTTTTCTTATGTACTCACTAAGAAACGGTTTTATAAATATAGTTTTTTATGTCCTTTAGGGCTCCGCCCCACTTGACTTCAGAATTACTCTATTGCATATGTTTTTGAAATTCGGCTTGGACGTTCCTCTTTGCTAATAGGTATTCACTAAAAAACTGTTTTGCAAGTATTGTTTTTTAAGTTTTTAGGGCTTCGCCACACTGGACTTCAAAATTACTATTGAGCCTACGGGGTTCAACTTTGACGTGGATGTTCTTCTTTACTCATACGTACACATTTAGAAACGGTTTTGCAAATATAGTTTTTGAAGTCCTTTTAGTGCTCTGCCCCGCTGGACTTCAAAATTACTATTGAGCCTACGGGGTTCAACTTTGAGTGGATGTTCCTCTTTACTCATATGTATTCACTTAGAAATGGTTTGGAAAAAATAGATTTCGAAGTTCTTTATTGCTCTGTCCCACTGGACTTCAAAATTCTCTGGGGGTTACGGGGTTGAAATTTGACGTAGACGTTCCTATATACTCATATGTACTCACTAAGAATATAATGGTTTTACAAATATAGGTTTTTATGTCCTTTAGGGCTCCGCCCACAAGACTTCAAATTTACTATACAGCCTATATACATGGTTGAATTTTGATGTGGATGTTCCTCTTTGCTCATACGTACACATTTAGAAATGGTTTTGCAAATATAGGGTTTGAAGTCCTTTAGGGCTCTGCCCCATACTGGACTTCAAAATTACTCGACCGTATACAGTGTTGAAATTTGATGTTGGCGTTCCTCTTTACTCATATGTATTCAATAAGAAACGGTTTTGCAAATATAGATTCCTGTAGAGCTCTGCCGCACTGTACTACAAAATATCTCTAGGGGCCTACGAGGTTGAAATTTGACATGTACATATAGGAGCTCACTTAGAAACGGTCTTGCAAACATAGTTTTTGAAGTCCTTTAGGCCCCCCCCCCTCCCTACAGGTCTTAAAAATTACTATATGGTTTATGGGGTTGAAATTAGACTCGGCATAATTTAGTGCTCTGCTTACACTTCTTCAATGTTTTAATATAACTCTTAAGGATGGAGATTTCGTTTCTCTTTAAAGAGATTTTATCACATATAAAATAAATTCAATCACGGGCGAAGCCGTGACGGGCAACAGCTAGTTGATCTAATAAAAGTTAAATAACTTTAGTTCTACATGTCAGAAATGTGTGCAAGTGGTCTTAAATTAATTCTCAGATGATAAAGACAAAAAACAAATAAAAAACAAAAATTTGAAAAAATTAAAAAATAAACCCTCTGAACCCCCTTATACAGTCACTCGGCAGGTACACTTCTTTTTTCTTCAGGCATTGTTCGATTGTGCTTTGCACCGATGCGCACTTTATCTGAGTGTGCCTTTTCACTAGAAATTTTGATAAATGTTTATACCCAGCTTTACACTTACGTGCTGTAGGATATTTGACATGATGCAGTTTCTGTTCTGGTAGTTACACCCGTCTGAGTATATAATTACGGGAAGTTTTTCTTTATTTGTAACTTCTGTGATGTTATGAAAAACACAACTGGCGAATATGACAGCTGAAAGATGGGCTTCAGATTAATTAAATCAGTAGCACGTTTTCTCATGCGTACCAAAATTATGACATTTCAGTTTTGTCTTGTAATAAAGAGCACATGCATAAAGAAAAGGGCAAATCTTGATTGCTTGTAAATCCATGGTAAATACATTATGTTTCTCATTTTTTCAGTTCCATCTTTGTTCTTTCTATCTTTATCATTCTATTCTTCTCTTGCTTATTTCTTTTTTTCAATATGATTATCACATGTTCTTTGATCGATTTAGCCAACTTCAAAAGCGCAACAAGTGTCACATTTGTCTTTTTTACACTGTGAAACCTCCCTACTACTAACATTCTTATAATTAAAATTTTGTGAATTTGATTCGCACATGTGTAAAAATGGGAAACTAGAGAATAATATAGAATTGTGTGAGTGAGCATAGCGAAAGAGCACACCTGAAGGGCAAAGCATTTCGGGTTACATTTAGTTAGGAAAAATAATAAAATTTACATTAGGTAAGTAGGGAATGTTGGCCGAAGACTGTCAGTGAGGAGCAGGAGGAGCCGAGCCCCCCCCCCCCCGAGACCACCCATGGCGAAATAGTAGGGGTCTTTGGACCAATTTTTTTTTTTTTTTTTTTTTTTTTTTTTTTTTTTTTTTTTGCTCATACCAGAATGATAGACTTCTCCACGACATCTGCGGCAATCCGTGGCAAATCCGCGGTGAATCCAAAATAGTAGAGGCATTCGGCCCAGTGCAGCTATGAGTTATGAATAGTAATACAACTCTTTTTAACATTTGTTGTGTAGCTAATCCGCAGCGAATCCGCAGCAATCCAAAATAGTAGAGGCTTTCGGCCAGTACATCCATGAACCATTAATAGTAATGCAACTCTTTTCAACATTTGTTGAATATACTTTCATATTGAACATTATTTGTACTTTCATTTTAAATTTGATACTTTTTCATTTCATTTACGTATGCTTTTTGTACTGTATTAAAACTAAAGTTTTTAAGATTCCACAGTAATCTTCTACTGCCTCTGGGACTTCCACTCGTAAGACAACTGACTCTGTGCAGCGCCTCGACGACTCTTCCACTGCTCACATTGATGCGATGATCAGAAGACTTCACTAAATTATGTAAACACTACTATTGTTTACTATTCACATCTATTGGCTGGACTGTAAAACAATATTTCTCTTGTATGTTAAGATATTTCTTTTCTTGCAATAAAAATTAGCACTTAACAAACATCATTCTTTTATTGTCATTCGTTTGTAAGTTTCACTTTTGAATAGACTCACTATTTCAAAGTCAAAAGTGCATTTGTAAAAGTTTTCAGAGTCTAATAGTTTAACCTTTCTGCAGACTCGGCATTACACTTACTATCAAAGACAAAAGAGTCTAGTAACTTAGTACTTCACTTCCAAAGTAAAAAGAGTCTGTTAGTTTAGTCATTGCACATCTTTGACATATCATTTAAAAGTTTTAAATTTATAAGTGAAAAGAGTCTATTCGTTTAACCTTTCTGCAGACTCGACATTACATTTTTACTTTCAAAGACAAAAGAGTCTAGTAAATTGGTATTTTACTTTCAAAAGAGTCTGATAGTTTAGTATTTGTACACCTCTGTGTAGACTCGTCATTTATATTTTTCTTTTGACAAGTCTGACAGTGAATGATCTTAAGACTAAGTGTGAAACTGGAAAATGAAAACAATGATATCAATACAAATGATTAGATTTATTGAATAAATCTTAAAACTAACATCGAGTGTATTGAAAAAATAAACTTAAACAGCAGAAATAGAACTGTATACATTAGTCAACAAAAATAAAAAAATCTATGAATTAGTCAACAAAATGAATTTGTTCCATCACTAACACTTCAAAGAAACAACATAAATAAATAAGTGTTCATATAACAGTCCATCACAGTCCAGCACACTCCTAAGATCCGAACAGCGCCTACCCGATCACACTCATGCGACATTAATTAAATTGTGTCGTCGTCTACGTCCATCGGCGCAGGCAGAGCTGGAGGAAACGGTGGTGCTCTTGGTGGTATTGCATAATGTCCCCACGGAAGAGTGTTTATTCCATCCTCTGGCATCACGTATTGTTTATCATCAAACGGAGCCAGAGATCTTTTTCTTACTACCACTGAATAAATCATATGCTATGTACTTTGAAAGCGTTGATTCTCCGTGCTCTTTGTCGTTCTGTTATGAAGACAATCGATGTAATCTTGTACGTTTATATCATGCAGAGCGACGGCACGATTAACACCCTTCGCACGTTTGATGGGGGGAGGTGCGATGCAATCATCTTTCTCACCTTCATTATTACAAGTACACCTACCGAATGTCATACAGTACAGTTTTGCCATCAATCCGACAAACATTTCGATGGAAGAGAGACGTGTCCTCTGTCTCAATTGGTCCACCTTGTTTAAAAATCTCTAGAGTGTCGGGTGCGATTTTTCGTTCCAGGAAATCAATGTGGTTTTTTATTTCCAACAGCTGCCGGTCGGAAAAGATTGGGTAACTCTTATTTGCTGATTTGTTTGAAAATCTTTCAAATTTAATGTCGTCAGCTTTCAAATTCAAGAGTCCGCAAGCTTTGAATCCACTTGACACAACCTTCTCTGTAAGTGGTTTTCGATAACACTGGCAACCAAAGGAGCAAAGTGCTCTCTTTTCAGTTTCATACCCCCGTTTTCTATCCTCCAATTTTGCCAAAACTCAGTTTCGTCGCAATTGTACACGCGGTTACGATCCTTTAAAATGTCCTGTGCCCCCAATGCGGGAGAAATGTTCTTTTACCTCGCCAAACCAAGTCTCAATCTGTTCTTTACCCACACTAGCCCGAGAGTTTGTCAAGGTTTGAGCTTCTCTTAGCCTGGTTTCGGAGTGCCTTTTCATAAAAAGTTCGAACCACTTTTAGCCAGGGACATCGTTTGTAAAGGGGTTTTTCCTGTTCAACTGTTTCATGAGCTGGCCAACACTCAGAAACAGTTGATCTTTCCCAATAGGGAATCCTCTTTTCTTACATTCTAGAATCCATGTGACAATGACATTTTCTTCTTTAGAGGTCAATACTGGTTTTCTTCCCATTACACAATGTTCTGGAGTCCTCCCAGCTGCTTATCCATCAGGGTTACCCTTGGCACTCCAAAGGACCGTGCAGTGGCGGCGACTTTCATTAAATTCCGTGCTGCAGGAATTGCTTGTTGCATATCTGCGGCCGGTGTATGCCCGCCTCTTCTGTCTCGTATCATCCTCCCTGTCACCCTTTTCTTTCCTCTTTCTTGTCAGTGTCATCTGGAATTAAAAGAGTTTATATTGAAATTCGCAAATAATTTAAAAGTGGCAATTGCGCTGGGTAGAACAATCCCCCCTGTCTCAGGACGACAACATTCCTCTCCCCTAATGTGATGTTAAGTCTGCACGACTCCGTGTCCATCCCGGATGTGTTGGACACGGACATCCTAAAATTGTGCAGGACGTGGACGTACGGGTAAATTGGTTTTCTCGTAATCCGGCGCTGGAGGAAGGGGAAACTCCCGCTCCTCCACCATAGGACAACCTGTTAATTTTAAAAATCGACATGACACTTCGGAATTAGGGGAAATAGCTAAAATATATGTCCTATGTTCGACAGCCCAAAATATTATTCACAACGTGTCTTAATCTTTAACAATATATTGCTAAACTGAAATTTAAATTTATAAAAATGCATGAAACCTGAAATTTTCATTATTAACCTGAAATGTTAATATCAATAATGGTGATTATTGCAACTTATGTAAATTAGTTAAATAATATAAGACTAGGTATACAATGCAGTTATCTGTTTGCAATATTGAGCGGAGCGACTGTTTTTTAATAAAAAATAGCAAATATTTTATAGGTAACTTAAGTGAGCTCGTTCGCTACGCCCACTTGCCATCAGGGTTTAGCTCGTTCGCTGCGCTCACTTGCCATTTGGGTCAGCTCGTTCGCTGCACACACTCGTCGCCAGATTTAGGTTGTTCGCTGCACACACTCGTCGCCAGATTTAGGTTGTTCGCTGCGCTTACTCGCCACAAATCTGTAATACTCTAATAATTTTTTACTAAGCAGATTTGCTGCGACGGGGTATTAGCCTATACATTTAAAAGATATTATTATGGTGCGTCGTCCAAGATTTGCACCTCCTCTCCGTAAACGTGGAATTTCTTTCACGTACTAAAATAAACAAACCACTAAAATAAACAAAACAACAATTTCACATAAAACTACTGTATTCACAAACAGCTGATAGTAACAGTCTGCAGTTAAATTTGATCCTTATAGCAGCTGTATAATCAATACACAGTAAACAAACCAAATAAAATATTTCTCCTATTAAAATAACATGGTAACTTTAAAGGGCCGTATTGCAGAACCCTTGTGTCCGATTTGGACCATTTCAGATTTATACCTTCCCATAGATGGTTACTATGACCGAGCAAAATTTCGTGAGGATCACTCCAGCCGTTCAGGAGGAGTACTTGTAAATAAAAAGCCAGAGTGTAGTATAGGAGCTTCGCTCGCTCCGCTCAATAAATAAATAAAATTAAAAAAAAAATTTTTTTTCAATCTATATATTAATAGGCAAGCATGTTTCGTTTCCTCCTTTTTTCTCAGCTCGTGTGCATCTTAGGAGAAATCCACGCATACCGTTAGAAAGGCATAGTCCTGTAGATCAGCAGAATCCCATTCTAATTCATATCGGACTCCAGAGCTAACCCCCACAGCCTTTAAAAGGTTTAACTGGTAAAAGATACAATTTAAAATCAACTGGTGTTACAGGTAACGGTAACGGGTGTCACAGAGTGCAGCTTAAGTTATTTTTTAACCAAAATTAAGGATTGAGGTTTTAAATAATGATATAAGATATTAATTTATATTATGGTTTATTGAACAAACTGTATTTTTTTAACTTTTTTACATATTAAAAAAAAAGTTAACTTCAAAACTACAAAGAAGGTAAGTTTGGTAATAATATGGGATACAGAAAGCCTAGACACTTTAAATTGAAGCTATTTGAGCTAAACTAATATAACGTTATTTTACATTGTATGGACATTTGTATTTAATATGTTTTTACTCACACTAATAAAAGACATCAACTTGTAATGGGGTTTAGACCTTAAGGTTTGGAGCGGATAGTCAGTTAGGCCAGGGTAGGCATTTGGTAATTAATTTACACGATTTAGGGGCATTAACAAAACATAAACGAACTGATCGTAACAGAAAGGTGATATATTGATCCTCAGGTACAGATACATACGCTAAAACAAATCATTCTCTGGACAAAGGCAAGAACATACAAACTAAAAGGTTCTCTGAGCATAATCTAACGCCATCCATTAAATCGCACCTTCGCACTTTTAATCACATCCAACAAGCACAAAATTCACCGTGTATGGATCACCCTACAACAACCACTCACGAGAAAACATGTTAGTTTTACGGCTGTCACACAAAATTTAATAATTATCCTGCTTCCGACAGAACTAGAGCGACTCCCAGCACCTTTGGTGGTAACACAGGAATGCTCCTAGTTAATTCAGTACTTGACCTAACTAAATTAAATGATATGCGTAGGCCCATTATTGGAGAAACTCCCAGCCTGTGAAGGAGCCACAGGAGTGCTACCCATTTAAATTGATTTATGTAATAAAAGCATATCCCAGCTCATGGGAGTCACAGGATCGCTCTAAAACCAGATTTTGTAAATTAAATAAATTATAAAAGTGATTACCGGGGCGATGCCCAGCTCGATAATCAAGTCACAGGCACGCCACCGTTTTCAAGTTCATAAATTTAAATTGTATCGAGCGAATCCCAGCCCGTGAAGGTAACACAGGATCGCTTGGTATCTGTATGACTCCAATTAAATTATTTAACTTGAATTATTAGTAATTTGGAAATTAGCGACTCCAAGCCTCGGTGTACAAAGACACAGGAGTGCTGAAAAATTTATTTTTTTAGTCACTGAAAATTCACACGTTAAACGAACGAGAATATCACACACAGATTTTATTTATATCACGAGATAGAAATTAATGGAACGGAAAGATTGATGGGAAATTTAAATATAATGAATTATGACAAAGGCAAAGCTATAACTTACGTAGCGGTATAGGTGAGTCCTGCATCCACGGCACGCACACACGAACTGAACTGGACATTTCGGGAAACCGGCGCGCGGCGACGATGTCCGCGGAGGCTTATCTTTTAGAGATAAGAGCGGAGGTCTCTACAAACTTCCCCGTTGAACTCATAAAAAATTATGAAAAAACCTTTTGGCTTTATAGAAGGGTTATGTAGGATACCCAAAATGTTCTTAAAATTAATATGTTTGATGTCTTCATCATCTGCTATGAAAGTTTTATTGCTGGAACCATGAGACTTTAAAAATATTACAGATACAAAGTTCTTATCATCCACACTTCCTTGACAAATCGCTGCGTAGCGATACATTCCAGGCAGAACCTCTGCTGGTCTCTGAAAACCAGTTATTGGTAACTATGCTGATTGCATCGGAACTTAGTCTTCACTTGTACTGTTTGACTAGTAAACATCCTGATAGCGAAGTCCAGATCTAGTAGTGAGTTCAAAATCGGAGTCTACATTATTTGACTCAATTTCATTAAAAACTTGTATCTTTGTCTTTAGAGAGGTTGATGTTCTAGCTATGAAGAAATTTTTAGAGTCATAAACTCTAAAATGATGTTTTGACTGAATGTTTGGGAAAGCAATAAGATTCTCCCAATATTTTTGGAGAACCGTCTCAACAGGTTCAACATCACCTTTATCAACATTAAAGCTTTTCGTGCCATGCACTTTATCCACAATGTGGTTGTGAAAGCCTTTTGGCTGATTCTATATAGATATGTATATATAAGATCACATATACGATCACATATATAAGATCAAATTTCACTGTCATCCATGCATGGCACTTAACCTTCCCGGCAATACACCCGACAGCGCCTTTGTCGTGGCTTGAGGCGAAAAAGTTCACCCTATGGCAACTTTGAAATCTGCCTCCAATTTACACAAGGCTGACATTCAATACTTTCTTTTAAATTGTGCAGCACAATTATGACTAAATATGACAAGTTTGTCCATAAAAGAAATATTGTCTTTTATGTAATGTACAATCTTGGCAAGAAAAGTCCATATAAAAAACCTGCTATGACGTTGCTTACAACAGTGTATGATTTGGCTATTGTTTTATAGCCAAGCAAATTACATAAAAATGCCTACTTGCTGATGACTCCAATGAGGTGATTGAATTTCATCTTGAAAGGTCAGAGAATAATTGTCTGCAAAGTCGATTCGTACAACAGCATGTTTCAGTGACTACCCCTTTAAGATTGTTCTTTGATGATTCAAAATAATCTTCCAGAACTTTATTCATGTAACAATTATACAGGGTGATTATAAATTGATCATCAGGTTTTAAAACGTTTTATTGGCCTTAATGCTACTCAAATACGTATATAAACTACACCAACACAAAGAAAAATTCATAAATTTGTCGTAGATACCTCTACAAGTGCTCAATATGCCTTCCATTAGCCATGGAACACGTTTCCAATCGGTGCTGTAAATTGTCCCAAACACCGGCTAGCATTGGGAGGTTGATTGATTGTACGGCAATTCGAATTCGTTCACGGAGCTCTTGAAGCGTTTGAGGCATATATAAACCTTGTCCTTTACATAGCCCCAGAGAAAAAAATCGCACACCGTAAGATCAGGAGAACGAGGGGACCATTCGAGAAGGGCCAAGTCTTCAGAGTCCTCTTCTAATTGTGGAAACAGCCATTGTTCCAACATGTGAAGGTAAGCGATTCCAGTTACGGTTTTTTCCCCAAAGAAAAATGGGCCATACACTTTGGTTTTTGATACCGCACAAAAGACATTACACTTTGGAGAATCCCTCCCATGTTCTTCGAAAGCATGTGGGGGTTCGGATGCCCAAATACGAACACTATGCTTATTCACTTTTCCATTCAAATGAAAAGTAGCCTCATCACTAAAAATGAGATTACTGGAAAAGTTATTATCTTGCAAACGGTCCATCAGATTGTCACACGCCTCTTTACGTTTTTCAAAATCCCCTTGTTTTAACTTTTGCAGTAGTTGCAGTTTATATGGTTTTAATGACAAGGATTTACGTAAAACCTTCCTCACTGTCGATTTAGGTAGGCCAAGTTCACGTCCTGCACTGGCTATAGATTGTTGAGGCCTTTGTTCGAAGCACTGTCTAACCCTAGCCACTGTTTCTTGGGGAACCCTCGGGCGACCACTGCTTTTACGCTTTAACACACTTCCAGAGTTCTTAAACTGGCGATACCACCTTAAAATGCTTTGGTGAGTTGGAGGATTCTTCCTAAAACGCCTCCGAAACTCACGCTGGACGGTTATCAAAGACGAACTTGAGTCATAATGGAAAACACATAATGTTTATTCTTGAATTGTAGGTAATCATTTTGAAAATGATGTACACACCCCTGAAAAAAAAATGGCAAGAATGAGTTTTGAACAGCTGATTATAAAACTTAAAAATATTTTCTTAAGATGCACGAAAATTGTCCGATGAAAATTTAAACAGCTGTGTCCCCCCTCACCCCCTCTCACCCTGCAATGTTGTCATTTGTGGTTATGTATGAAAATGTGTTTCAGAGTAAATTTGGCAACAATGTATTGACTCCCATCGGACTATTTTCGTGAATCCTACTATAGGATGGGACAAGAAATAAGCGAGATACGTGGCCTTAAAACCTGATGAATCATTTATAATCACCCTGGACTTTAGGATGGAATTTCGAAGCGAACTTTTTATTAAAATGGATCTTATGGCTTCTAGCCGGGTCACTGGGTCAGAGACTTATCGCTGGAGAAAAAGGGTGTAAACTAAGACTTAACTTTGGACCAGTAATCAAGTATATATTTTTTTTTATCAAACCCATACTTAGAAGTACATCAATGTATTTTTCATTTCCCTTTCTGTTGCGTCCACCCATTTGCTTAGCCTACTTTTTAGCCCAAGTAACCTAGAGTTTCTCTTGGTGTTGTAGTTTTATTTGCATAAACATTGGCGTTTCTAACTAACAGTAATCATATCAAGTATGTAGAAAAGAGAGAAAAATATGCAATGAGGTTTCTAGGCAGACATTTTCCAATACCTGTGTGTCGAACTTCAAATATTTCTTTCACCTTAAATTCATCAGGTGGATAAACTCTTATCCATGTAGGATTAGTGGTTGGATTTGTAGGTCCAATGAAGGGTCCAGTGGGATTTGGGGTTTCATTTGTATTGTTAGCTGTTGATTCATTAGTATTGTTGGGAACAGCGTTCACATTCACATTTTGATTATGCCCAGGCTTGGGAGGACGTAAATGAAATTCGGTCTAGTAGACCTCTAGGTACTAGTGCTTCAATATCAGTAATTGAAGTATCACTATCGATATCATCATTTACCGGCCTCCAAATCTTACCACTACCAGATGAAAAATCTGCGTCTAAACCTCCTCTCACCAACATCACTCTCGTCGCTCGCACTTTCAAAACCCTCTACATCTTCAAATTCATCCAGGGCACCCCGAATAGCACTAAAATTGCTTAGTTCAATCATTTTCTGATGGTACAAACATATTTAGTAAGAAAGAACTACTGAAATAACGAATTTATAGCCAAAAACAAAAGATAAACAAAGCAGACGTGTGAACAGCAGTCGCTATCCGGTAGACGACAACTGATGAACAATCGACTAAATTCAAAGACTTACGGATTCCTTAATTTTAGGATTTGGTCGAATAACATAGAATATCGTGCAGATCATAATATTTAATACTATATAAAAATAGTTACGATAGGATGAGTACCTCGCACGTTTTAGCAGTTTTAGTAAAGCGCGCAAAATGGATCGCTATCGCAACTAAGGGGGCCATTTACACAAAAGTAAATATATTGCTATATTGCTTATATATTCATAATTTTGTATTTAAAAGTTGTGCTAGGCAAAATTAATTGAAAAAAATGTCACACCCCCCATCCACTCCCCCCCCCCCCTCAACGGGGGGCTCGGAATAGAAAATAGCTAATTTTTTGTTTTCAGTATAACTCTTCTATTAAAGATATTTTATAATTTTTTTTTGTTTGAAAGATAAATACTAGGCTTACAAACTGTAGCATCACTTTTAATAACAATTAATTATAAACAATCTTAAATCGAAATAGTTGTATTTTCTTACAGTTGAATGCAAAAAAAATATTAAAAAATCATAAAAACCAAATTTTTTTTACAAAGGGTTTTCCATGCTACAGTTTGTGCATCAGGTATCTATGAATAAGTGTGCAAAATATGAACAATGTAGGTCAACAAATAAAAAAGTTATCCTGTAAACATTATAGCAAAACACGGTAAAATAACATTCCGCAAAAACAAGCAAAAACATTGAATATGTTGTTTTATTATGCAAATAATGACAAATAATACATTGAACAGGTATTTATTTACCTTTTATGCCTCCATAAACTTAGAAGCCTCCGGGTACATAGGTTACACCTTCTTTTGCTTTTAGAGTTTCTTCCTTTGCCAATTTCCTCATCTTCATTCGTATGCGATATATTATATATTTTACACTGAGTTTTTTTTTTTTTTTTTTTTTTTGCCTGCAGTTCTCTTCTTTTGTCTCTTGTCCTTATTTTTTGTGTGAATTTCTTCCAGGAGACACTCCTGCAGCTGCCATCATGGTAGTTTGTACCTTTATTCCCATAGTTATATTCAGATACAGCTTCAGCGGCTGCGCATTCGACGATTCGTTTGGAACCCCAACAGCACAGGGAGCTTGTTCCAAACTTGTTCCAAGTCCAACAAGCCAAGCTACCAAGCTTGGTTTAAGCTTGGGAATCCAAGTCTATAGGCTTGGTTTGGAGTTGTTTTAAAGATCGAAGTTGGCAGTTCGCGAACTTGTTCCAAGCTCCCACTCCCAAGCTCATTCCAAGTTTAAACTCCCGCCAAACTCAAGTAACCAAACCCACTCTAAGCTTGTCCTGAACTCATTTTTAACTTGCTCCAGAATTGGAGTGATTAAAGATGCTCATATTAAGTTTAGTGGGAGCTTGTTTTAAGCTCCCGTCAGACTTGGTTTTAACTTAGGTGAGTGAACTGGTTTTAGCCTCATTTTATACTTGTTCCAAACTTGGATAACCAAGCTTCATAAAGCAGGGCTATATTAAGTTTAGTGGGAGCTTGTTTTAAGCTCCCGTCAGACTTGGTTTTAACTTAGGTGAGTGAACTGGTTTTAGGCTCATTTTAAGCTCATTTTAAACTTGCTCCAAACTTGGATAACCAAGCTTCATAAAGCAGTTCTATATTAAGTTCAGTGGGAGCTTGTTTTAAGCTCCCGTCAGACTTGGTTTTAACTTAGGTGAGTGAACTGGTTTTAGGCTCATTTTATACTTGCTCCAAACTTGGATAACCAAGCTTCATAAAGCAGGGCGTTATATTAAGTTTAGTGGGAGCTTGTTTTAAGCTCCCGTCAGACTTGGTTTTAACTTAGGCGAGTGAACTTGGTTTAGGCTCATTTTAAAGTTGTTCCAACTTTTTTTTCGACCAATCACTTTTGTTACCTAAACGGACTATTACATTTAATACATATTTGGCATGGACCTTTATCCTAGGTTACCTCATTTTCACAAAAAAATGTTTTTGTGTATTTTTTTTGTGGCCGTTTGAAAATCTTTGTGTCAAATGTCTTTAAATCAGTAGATTTAATTAAATTTTTGCAGGACACAAAAATAGGGAAAATTGTAATTATGTAAATATTAATGAAAACATTGTTGAAATAAAACAACAAATACCCCCCGTCGCAGCAGACCTGCGTACTCAGCGAATTTCCAAATCAGTAATATTAATTTTGACCAGCTTAACCTGTAAACAAAATTTCATAAGGTGCTCATAAATAGGGAAATATATGTCTATTCTCCTTAAGATAAATATAGGGAAAGAGTATGCAGGTATGCTGCCATGGAGAACACTAAAAGTAGGTTTTTAGCATAAAAAATTTTATTTCGACCATATGAAGCCATACACTAAGTTTCATCAACATCTGTCCATAAATAAACGAGTTTGCCTATTTTCCATATGAATAACATGGGAAAAGAGTATGCAGGTTTGCTGCCATGATAAGCACAAAAACCAAGATTTTTTACCATAAATGGATTAATCTTAACCAAATGAAGCTAAATACCAAGTTTCATCAAAAAATATTGGTTAATAAGTGGAATATTAACTTATCGTTATTCTCCATAAGATTAACATTGGAGCCCAAAAATACAATGTACTGTCTTTAGACTTTTTAATATCTCGGTAACCAATGGAGATAGAGCAAAACTTCAAAATACTAAATTGTGTGTTTTTTTAAGCTAAATCCAATGGTGAAAATAAAAATTTAAAATTTTTAAAAATTACATATGAAAAATGCAAAAAACCCATTTTTGGGGTACAAAACCCCCCAAAACTACCCCTTCCGGTAGGTCGATATGTCTGGTTTACGAACTCATCCGAATAAACGTAGGGTTACACATCTCTACCAAATTTGGTGTCGATCGGACCGTTTTTACGAGAGTTATCGTGTCTAGGGACACATATATATATACATATATACATATATATATATAAAAATTTTAATGACTATTATTTTTGGTCTCTGGGCACCTCAAAACGAAAAAGTAACATGGTCCCGGACTTAGGTCTTACCATGAGACCTACGGTAATAGCTTATTCCCTATGGGAAATTCGCTAAAACAGAGTTATTGAATTTTTCCTCAGAACAATAGACATTTTCAACATAATTGATGCAAATTTAGACGTTTAATACTAAAATCGCAATAACTCCATTATTTTTTTATCCCATCATTATATATTTTACATTTGCCAACTTTTGTGTCCATTACATTTAGGAAAAAAATTGTCATAATGAACTGTTGGTATAAAGGTTCATGCTAGATAAGAACTTTATATAACAATCTGTAGGCCTAATGGGAATATTATTATTAGGTCAACAAAACGAAATAATATTAGGTCATTTTTGTTAATTTAACCATTTTTTTTTTATTTCTGTGCATTTAATCATTTTCCAAAGTCCTGAAATGTTTTTCTGACTCCCTTTATAAACCAGTATAGCTGTACTAAACTCATACTTAGTTCAGTAAGAATTTGTTAATGGGTCAGCACTATCACACTATGGAAATATGCATCTTGACTTTAGTGCGTAAAATGTACATAATGCCACCAAGCATAGTGATCTGGGGAAACGTCCAAGAGTTAGTTATTGAGTACAACCAATTTTATTTAAGGACACATTTTAAACTTATTTCTTACCTGGGAGACCAAGGGAATACAGAGACTCACATTTATTTTTTAATAAACTAAATTATGCAAATATCAGTGTCAATATCCCCAGATTAACTCAGATTAAGAGTCGGGAAATGATGATCATACCTGGGTGGCCACCCGATTTCCAATGGCACAGAGAAGCCGTGGCATTTCCATTGAGGCAAAGTAATTTTTATTTATAGGTTATGCTAAGACTTAACTCGAAATTAGTTTAACAGGAGGCCACCCATTTTAAGTCGACCTAGATGTTGCATGACTCCAGCCATTGTGTGCCACATAAACTCTGCTGGGTAGTTGTCCAAGTGGTTACGTTATGTATAGTGAAATAACTAATTAACTTAACGACCATGAGAAATTGTACAATAACAAAATTGCCTTGGTTCATAATTTCAAATTTTGAACAATGCTATTCTAAAGGTCATTGGTATTTATTGAAGTTATTTATTTTTATCTTTAAGATTAATGTGGGGAATAATATTTTATTAAATTTTGAATTTAAACAACAGTTTAGGGTAAAACATGGTAAAGCATGAAAGATGGTAAAAACCAATAAAAATAATCAAACTACCAATATATTATCAAAATTAAAGTCAATTTGGCGAATTTTGTGCTTTGTTGATTCCCCTTTATGCATTTTATCCTTTTATATTTTTCATTTGCACCTTAAATCATACCATTTTTCCCATAAAATAAATTAAAATTCATTAACCATTCATTGGACCATTTTTTTTTATTAGATTGCATTGTTGATTTTTTTAAATCATCCATACAGTTAAGTTGATAGGTTAAAAAAAAAAATTGTAAGATAGTTCATTAATATAATATCATAAATAACATAATTTAAGTACAACTATATACATTAATATTTTAAAATCTTCCGCACCATCTGCACCAACAGCACACCTGAAAAATAAATTAACAGGAATAAGAGAATGAAATTTATAAAACAGCATACAGTGAAAACCCCACAAACTAGATTCCCCAAAAAATTACTCTCTAACCCTCCGAGGCACCTCTCAAACCTCCGGGAAGGGGCATAATTCAAATCTACCATGTGACTCGCTAATTGATATTTTTGACAGTTTTTGCTGCCTGATTGGCAAAATTCAGTGTAATATAAAAAAAAAGAAAAAAACAATAAAGAACTTTAACAATAGTTCTGGGTGTCCCCCAGATGGTTATTACAGAGGTCTATTCTAATGACCACTCACAATTTTCATCAGGTCATTAAATATGATTCTGTGGTAATTGAGGCTATTTTTTTCCTACTAGACCATGGTTGACGGACGATATTAGATTGTTCAACTAACTGGTATTTTTGACTGTTAAAGTGGTTAAATCGCTTGTATGCAGTCCAATCGTCCTTGAGATATTTTACGATATGATCGGGTAAACAACAGTAAATCAATCAGGTAAAGTTGACTTAGAGAAACTCCATCATCACCAAACTTGACTGCCTTCGTTTACATTGCATCGAGTTTTGTGGGGTTTTATTATATTAAATAAATTGCCAAATATATGACAAATGTTGGTCCCATTAATATTTTTTTTTTATAAACAACAGCTACTGGACCAAAAAATGGTACAGAGTATAAACTACTGGTACAGAGAACGTGAGAAATGTATTTAGTGTTGACTGTAGAGTGCCCAGATTAATCCGCTAGCGCTACACCACAGCATGTTTAAGTACAAGTATTGCCTAATTGGTGGAGAAATGTTACATTTCAATATTTAATAAAAGAAACCAAAATGTAATTGATGCCTTCAGTTTACATGTTATGTACAGTTTACGATAATTTTTAGAATTGAACACAATAGATTCCCAATTGATTTCTTTAAGCTGTGACTTTTATTAAGTATAGAACCGAACCTTCATCATTTACAATTTTTCAAGATCAAAGTCTTATGCCATCATTTTGTATTGACCTAGGCCTACTAAAGAAATATTTAAACTTAATAATAGATTGTAAATCTCAAGACAAGAAGGGAAGGATTACCTTTCGCCCATTCTGTATTTGGCTTGTTGAAGCCATTTCCCCACAAAGCTCTTCACCGAATCATCTGTGGCTGAAGAGTGGACCTTCTTGACTGCATCTGTGAGGTTAAAAAAAATCATCAATGAAAGCTATATGTAACAATTAAACACCAAAGAAAAAACCCATAATACGAAAAATCTATACATAGAGGAAATTTTAACTGACCTTAGTAATTGTCATTTTCCCCATAAATAAAAATGGTTTATATACCTCAACTGTCGAGTAATCCTTTCTGTAGTTTGCACTACTCCAGTTTCGATCCGCAGGGGATCTTCATCAGGTTAAATACAGGGTCAAGATTTTATTCCAATCGGATTCGTCAGGTGATAAAACTACAATTTGAGAACATTTAACACACTACACTGTTCAGTACAATTGAACACAATTGGACATTTCCCTAACTAACAAAAAAGAGAGCTGGGAAAATCACAAATTTGTTACCAGTATCTTATATAATACTCCTTTCCCTATTCCTTAATACAACTTACCCACTCCATATGAAATTTCTATTCTATTTCTTTTATTTCTAATTTAATACCATATGATAATTTCCATCTGCTTTATTTCAATTATTGTACTTTGTTTTTCCCCCAAACCACACACAAATTTGTCTCTTTTAAAAAACAGTATCATGCTTTAATATTTTACTTCTGACATTTTGTCCCAATCCATTTTAAATATCTTTTCATTGCCACCCAACTAATTTCTTTTCATGTTTAACTAATAATTTCCTTCTTTTTTTCTTTTAATGTAAAACCTATATCTTTTGACGTGTAATTCTCAAACATTGTGGGTTTTAATTGAAGTAATGTAATGTTAATCCAAAGACTCAAATTTGTGAACTCTATAAGGTGTTTGACCAAAAAAGTGAACTTTATTCCGTGAAGAAGATGTCAGATGATGAACTATCAACCTTTGTCCCTATTCCCCAAGCATGGTACCATGTCCCTGCCAGCCTCTCTCAATGAAGACACCTCCCACGAAAAGTAAGCTATTCACTTGACTACTCATTTGGACTCAAGAGGTTTACTCTTTAGACATTTTTTAAACTCTCAATAGAATTTTGATTTAATTGATGTTTTCAGAAGAATTAATTTAATTTGTGTTTAATAAAATATAATTTTATTTGTTCAATTATTTTCTTCTTGAATAATTTTGAGTTTAAATAAGAACTCTGGTCCTTCACAAAAACCCTATTTTTCTATTTGTTTATTTTTCAATTTATTGAATATGAACCCAACATTTGGTCCTATGACGAACCGGATCTTGTTATTAGCGATTTGGTTATATCAGTTCTCTTTCGAAGTTGACCTCCTACCCTTTAATCCCATTTTATCACCTTCTTTAATAGACTATGTGTCTGTACCAGCTCTCTTGTGAAAAGTCCCAAATACAGCAAGAGAATTGAGTTCTTTTAGTTATAAGCACTGAAAACCTGTTATTTGTGTGTTTCCTTTACTTATTGTATATACATATGGCCCCTCCAAAGAACTCAGACTTTAAGCTTGAGACCTACGAGCGGTTAACTACTATAACCAAAACTAGGCTTAACTTCATTAAAGATGCAGTAGGAAATATCATTTCTCAAGACGGTCCTTTAACAAATCTCACTAAGAAAACGTTAAATGCTTACTTGGCCGAAACCAAACGTAAAACTGAAGATTTTGAAACAAACTTTCAGCGTATTGTTGCAATAGGCGATGATGCATTGGACATTAACCAGTTAATGACAGATCAGAACGAAATTAATGAACTGTTTATCCATATTACGTCTAATATTGAATCATGTTCGGTTGAAGAACTACCGGTAAACCACAACATCAGTGTTGATGAAACAGCATTTTCTTCTAGTCAATCTCAAGTACGCTTACCAAAAATTGACCTTCCTAAGTTCTCCGGTGACTTAAGCACATGGACTTCATTTATCAATCTTTTTGATACCACAATTCATAATAACACTTCTCTATCTGATGTTATGCGTTTTCAATACCTGCTCAGTGCTCTAAGTAAAGAACCGCTATCGTTGATTCGCAGCCTCAGCATCACTCCCGAAAATTACACAATAGCTTACAACCTGTTACGTGACCGCTATCATAACAAACGCCGTCTTCAATTGTTACATCTGAACAATGTTTTAGACTTACCTCAAATCACTTCCTCGCATATGCAGGGTGTTCGCCAATTTGTAAATATTTTCAATGAAAATACCCAAGCATTAAATGCTCTAGAATGTAAGGTCGAAGATTCCAACGCTTTCCTTGTTGCGGTACTCTTACGTAAAATGGACTTAGATCTTAAGAAAAAACTAGAAGTATTTCGCACATCTTCCTCATCCCCTAAACATACCCTTCCCACAGTAAAAGAAATAATGGACTTTCTTAATATTGAATGTACGCAAGTTGAGGATGCCACTTTATCCCAAAGCATGCACTCTATGGAAATTAGCACTCCCAATTCACGTTCAAAACCCACTGTTCAAAACAAGAATCGTAAAAGTAATGTCAGCATGGTGGCTACCCACGAGACAATTCAATCAAGTTCCCATGCTAACGTTCCTGTCACATGTTTTGCATGTAATCAGACAACCCACAGAGTATACTCGTGTACTGTTTTTCGAGCTTTGACGCCTCAAGAAAGATATAAACTTGTTAAGAAGTGTCGTCAATGTGTTTCATGTTTAGGTTCACACGATACCAAATCATGCAAATCGCAATCTAGTTGCAAAACTTGTAACAGTAAACGTCATCATTCGTTACTACACTTTAATGGTGACACTAGTAATGTGACTAACTCATTAAATGTAAGAAATTCAAATGCTAAACCTATTAACAACCAAACTAAATACAACTCGATAGATAAGCCCGAAACATCAGTCACAGCTACCTCTCAACATGATTCATTTACACCCTCTAATGACACCACCGTAGTATTAGGCACTGTACTAGTCCAAATCAGTGCACCTGGGGGTAACTCACATATATTTCGAGCTCTCCTTGATTCAGGGAGTATGTGCAACTTAATGACAGAACATGCAGCTAATCTCTTATGTATACCTCGACACAAGTCTAATATCCAACTTTCTGGAATTGATCACCATGTAACGAGTAACAAAGGACAGGTTTTTGTTAACATTAAAACCTTGTCTGGTCGAACAATTGCCTTTGATCAACCTACCTTAATCCTTGACAGATTGACTGTGGATCTTCCTCGTGTGCCTCTTTCTCCTGAAGTATGGCACAAAACCCAAAAATTCATCTTAGCTGATCCCACCTTTCATGTCCCTAATCGCATCGACATCGTACTCGGAGGTGCATTATTTCCCCAAATATTCACATCAGAACAATTTTCACTTGGTCATAACATGCCATATGCTGTAGGAACGCATTTTGGTTATGTAATCATGGGCAATGCTCCTTGCTTTCCATCTCATGTCACACCCACTTCTACTCTCAACGTGTGCTTACACTCTATAAGTAATGCAGATTTGCATTCGTCAATACAACGCTTTTGGTCCCAAGAAGAACCTCCTGTCTGTTCTTTTAAAACGCACGAAGAAATCCTGTGTGACAAACACTTTGTTGAAACACATTCCCGTGATATCAATGGACGATACATAGTCCGTTTACCATTCAAAGAATCAAATACTGCCCTCGGTGAATCAAAGCCCGCTGCTCAACTTCGTCTCTCTGCCATGGAACGCAAATTTTCATCAAACCCTCATTTTTCAGAACTTTACCATGATTTCATGGATGAGTATTTATCACTTGGCCACATGTCCGAATGTAATGACATTGACCTGTCCCAACCTCACTACTTTCTTCCACATCATGGAGTACTTAAAGAAAGTAGTAGCACTACTAAGCTTCGAACTGTATTTGACGCAAGTTGTAAATCTAGCTCTGGAATCTCTCTGAATGAAATTCTTTTAACAGGACCCAAGCTGCAGAACAATATTTGTGACTTACTTTTACAGTTCCGTCGCCACAACATTGTATTCTGTTGCGACATTCGTCAAATGTACCGTCAAATTACTGTTCATCCAGATGATCGTAATTTCCAATTAATTTTATGGAGATCTAACACCAACCAATCCCCATCTATTTTCCAATTAAATACAGTAACATACGGAATGAACAGTTCTCCTTATTTAGCCATCAGAACTTTACACCAGCTTGCTGATGACCATGGTAATGAATTTCCACAGGCAGCTAATGTATTACGTAACAACACTTATGTGGATGATATTATATCTGGAGCGGACACTGAAAATGAAGCATTAACACTTCAATCTCAACTTATTTCTTTGTTAAATTGTGGCTGCTTTGAACTGAGAAAATGGGTTTCTAACTCTCCTAAACTGCTAAGTACCTTACCCAACACGCATCTCGAAACACCAAAGTTTTTGCAAAACTCAGAAACACCACGGTTTTCAGTTTTAGGGCTTCAATGGTCTCCAGCCAATGACGCATTTTCATATAATTATCATACTCCAACTTCACTCAAACCTCCTACCAAACGTTCTGTACTCAGCACAATAGCTCAAATTTATGATCCATGTGGATTCCTTGTTCCATTTATTATGTTGGCAAAATGCTTTATGCAACTGATCTGGACAAGAGGACTATCATGGGATTCACCGCTTCCATCAGATCTTCAAACTCAATGGCTCTCATTCACAGATAATATTAAACTGATATCTAACGTTACAATACCTCGATCATTAAACTTGTGTTCAACATGTAAAATCGAACTGCACGGGTTTTGTGATGCATCTGAAGCTGGCTATGCTGCTGTTACTTATCTAAGATGGGAATCAACTAATCAACTTATTTCAACAACGCTTCTAATGGCAAAAAGTCGTGTCGCACCTTTGAAGCGCGTCACAATACCTCGCCTTGAACTATGCGCTGCACAGTTACTGGCACAATTAGTGGCACACATCAAATCCTTGTTTCCAAAGGAAATAACAAATGACAATATATATTTATGGTCTGACTCAACTGTAGCACTCACATGGCTTCAAACCCCTCCATACAGGTTAAAAACGTACGTCGCTAACCGTGTATCACAAACACAAGAATTGGTACCGTCTGAGTCATGGAATCATATCTCTTCCGGAGACAATCCTGCAGATTGTGCCTCTCGAGGCATACTCATGTCTCATTTAATTGATCATCGCCTTTGGTGGAACGGTCCTTCTTGGCTTTCACTTCCATCAAGTAACTGGCCAACATCTAAGTTCACACCCATAAAATTAGAATCAAGACATGAACTTAAACCAGACCCACAAACCGTTCTAACCACAACAACTCAAGAAGAATGGCCATTTCTGTCTAAGTTTTCTTCTTGGATTACACTAACGCGCATAATGGCTTACATATTACGCTTTATTCACAACTGTCGTTATTCATCGTCACGTCAAACTGGACACCTCACACCTGAAGAAATGAGCAAATCTTGTACAAAAATATTTTCTATAGTGCAACAAACTGCGTTCTCCAATGAGTTTAAATCCCTCTCTGAACAACGCCCTTGTCCTAAAAGAATTCAACGATTGAACCCGTTCATTGATTCAACTGGTTTGATACGTGTTGGCGGACGTTTGACTCACGCTTCCTTACCCTTTGATACTCGCCACCCCATTCTTTTGCCCAAACGACATCATGTTGTAAATATACTCATTGATCATTATCATGTGCATCACCTCCATGCTGGTCCACAATTGGTACAAAGTTTACTGTCACAAAAGGTGTGAATACTCTGTGCAAGAAACGTGATTCGCTCTCGCCTTCATAAATGTTTAACTTGCTTCAAGGTCCGACCTACAAGTAATGCTCCCCTGATGGGAGAACTACCATCATGCCGTATCACCCCATGTAAGCCGTTTTCATCAACTGGTATTGATTATGGTGGCCCATATAACATTAAGGTACTAAACTTACGCTTCATAAAACAAGTAAAAGTTTACATTTGTCTCTTTGTGTGCATGGTTACAAAAGCCATACATATAGAGGTTGTCACGGACTTGACTACACCCGCCTTCATTGCTGCACTCGTGAGATTTACATCTCGCCGAGGTTTGTGTACTGATATTTATTCCGACTGTGGAACGAATTTTATTGGTGCAAATACAGAACTCAAGAAAATCATGAAATCCATCAATCGAGACAATGCATCTAAGGATCAAATTCATCGCTTTGCATCAAATCAAGGTATTCGCTTCCATTTTAATCCACCAGCAGCTCCACACCAAGGTGGACTTTGGGAGAGTGCAATAAAAGGAGCAAAACATCACTTACAACGAGCAATGATGAACAATGTTCTAACATTACCAGAATTTATTACATTAACCACTCGAGTTGAGGCAATGTTAAATTCAAGACCACTGACTCCTTTGTTATCTGACCCATCGGATTTAACTGCTCTGACACCTGGGCATTTCTTAACAGGTGCTCCACTTACATCAATCCCAGAGAAGGATCTCACTCAAATGCCTAGTAACCGATTAAAACGATGGCAAATTACACAACAGCTGTTTCAAAACATTTGGCGTAGGTGGACAAAAGAGTATTTACATACCCAACAACAACGTTGCAAATGGATTGTTAACCATCAAAACCTCAAGATTGGAGATTTAGTTTTGATAAATCAACCAACCAACCCACTCCAATGGCCATTAGCTCGAGTGATTGAAATTTTTCCTGGACCCGATGGAATAGTTCGAGTGGCTAAAGTAAAAACCTCTACAAACACATATGTGCGTCCAGCGATAAAACTGTGCCCACTACCCACATCTTAATACTTTTGAAGTGTGGACACTTCAAGGCGGCCGGTAATGTTCAGTACAATTGAACACAATTGGACATTTCCCTAACCAACAAAAAAGAGAGCTGGGAAAATCACAAATTTGTTACCAGTATCTTATATAATACTCCTTTCCCTATTCCTTAATACAACTTACCCACTCCATATGAAATTTCTATTCTATTTCTTTTATTTCTAATTTAATACCATATGATAATTTCCATCTGCTTTATTTCAATTATTGTACTTTGTTTTTCCCCCAAACCACACACAAATTTGTCTCTTTTAAAAAACAGTATCATGCTTTAATATTTTACTTCTGTCATTTTGTCCCAATCCATTTTAAATATCTTTTCATTGCCACCCAACTAATTTCTTTTCATGTTTAACTAATAATTTCCTTCTTTTTTTCTTTTAATGTAAAACCTATATCTTTTGACGTGTAATTCTCAAACATTGTGTGTTTTAATTGAAGTAATGTAATGTTAATCCAAAGACTCAAATTTGTGAACTCTATAAGGTGTTTGACCAAAAAAGTGAACTTTATTCCGTGAAGAAGATGTCAGATGATGAACTATCAACCTTTGTCCCTATTCCCCAAGCATGGTACCATGTCCCTGCCAGCCTCTCCTCAATGAAGACACCTCCCACGAAAAGTAAGCTATTCACTTGACTACTCATTTGGACTCAAGAGGTTTACTCTTTAGACATTTTTTAAACTCTCAATAGAATTTTGATTTAATTGATGTTTTCAGAAGAATTAATTTAATTTGTGTTTAATAAAATATAATTTTATTTGTTCAATTATTTTCTTCTTGAATAATTTTGAGTTTAAATAAAAACTCTGGTCCTTCACAAAAACCCTATTTTTCTATTTGTTTATTTTTCAATTTATTGAATATGAACCCAACACTACACATACACGCGACGATAGGGTTACGGACGAAAAACACTTAACAAACAGTCAATGAACATTTTACATGTTCATTGACATGTTACTTGTCGACGGCGACGCTTGCGAAGGGTTAGTCTAGACCAATCCTTCGCACGCGTTGCCGTCGCGCACTCCGTGTTACCTGTACCGGTGTAAAATGTTCATTGACTGTTTGTTAAGTGTTTTTCGTCCGTGTCCCTATCGTCGTGTGTATGTGTAGTGTGTTAAATATTCTCAAATTGTAGTTTTTTCACCTGACGAATCCGATTGTAATGAAATCTTGACCTTGTATTTAATCTGATAAAGATCCCCTGCGGATCGAAACTGCAGTAGTGCAAACTACAGAAAGGATTACTCGACAGTTGAGGATATAAACCATTTTTATTTAACTTAAGTAATCCGGTTGGCTAACATCATGAAATTATTCCCCATAAACATCATATAGTCAGAATAGTGTGTGTGGTTTGTTACCATCGTAAGCAAAATACAAATTAATTCCTTCCAATATTTCCAATAGATTTATTTGTTCAATAAAAAAATTATTATAATATAACTAGAGAGGCTTATAGGGGTGAAAGCCAATAATTATAAAATTAAAATTATGTAGAGCTGAGTGGATTATCGGTACTTAACTAAAAAGTTTCTAGAAGATTAATATTTTGATCGATAATTTTTTAGCAATATCGTTTGCATGGACCATCCGCTTTCAAGTCACTCTTTACAATCTTGAGACACACATCATGAATGAATGCTTAATTTTGTCTGTCGTTAAAACCTATTTCAATTTTTAAAATGGTTTTTGCTAGAAATCATAGTCCTTGAGCTAAGACAAAAATTAACCAATAACAGAAGCAACAGATTTGCACCCAACTTCACACAAACTATTATTGAATAATGTTTAATAATGCCTGCAAGTTTCATTACAATCTGACAAACGGTTTCGGAGTCTATAAGCAACATACATACATTCTTCCTCTTTTATCTATATATTGATGTATTGTGTATTGCTATTTTTGTAAGTAAATAACGCCTAGTGATACAAAATGGCTAAAGGTGATCTGGACTATGTTTTCTAATTTTATAATTCTTTCATCTAACTTTGAATAAATAAATATGCCTATTATTTTTCATAACATTTTATAAAACATCATTATATTCCTGTGTATATTTATCGACACATAAAAACAATAATACACACAATAATGATAAAATGCAGAACTGGTCAACCTGACCGTATGTTTCTCTTAGCGTTTTAAAAAACATGTTTCGTTATACAACAAAGAAACAATGAAAAAGCCAAACTTACGATGAATAATTTTGCAGACGTTGGTTGAAGAAAAAGCAACTTTCTTCACTTTTTCTTTAGTTTTGGATGGGAGCCCACTGTACAAATAGGCGACTGCTACTTTATAGGCCATCACCCCTTTTAGTGCATTGTAGATCATGGTCTTCTCATCTTTCCCACCAACTGATATCAAGATTTTGAGCTGAAATAAAAATATTGCTTTAAATAGATTAGTTGTACATGATAGATAGTGAGTGTGGGGTGTGCTCTTTATGTGCATTGGGCGTACTGTACACATAAGCTTCGCCAAAAAAGGATAAGCTTGTTTACTCCCCTCTCAAAATAACACTATTTCTAATAAAAAATCAAGTCTTATCATAATGGGAAGTTGAAAATTCATCAAGAAATAAATTTTTGATTAAATTAAATTTTAAAAATTCACTTCTTCACATTATTATGCAGTTGTACTTGATTGCCAGACAGGGTTGGTCCTAAGTGTTTTATTGTTACGTATGCGAAATCTATTTATATATAAGGTTCTTTGCAACCATACAAACAAATTTTACCAGAAAATGAGCAAAACATTCAGCTCACCATGTATCCTATCTCGATTTGTTTTCAATCTGACTTGTATATTTTTAATCTAGGTGAAATCATAAATAGTACCAGGAGGACCGAGCGTTGCTCGGTGAAATATTAGTAAATTTAAATATTAGAATAAACTTTATTGACATTTAATATGCAGTACATAAACAGCTGTTACATTTCTTTTTGAAGTTCTGAATGTACTTCTTGTTTATATGTTGTTAATTCGTTGCCAACATGGCAACCCATAAGCCCAATTTTAAATTTTGTAATTTTAAACTTTAATTTTTAGCAAAATTAGATTTTCCCTGGGGGCGAAACCCATCTCAATCGTATTTTTAAGGTAAAACTAAGTTTATTCCAAAATTTGAAGGAAATCGTCGTAGCCGTTTTTGAGATAATTGTGCAAGCAAGCAAACAAGCAAACATTGCTCCTATAAGAGTATAGGATAAATAAATTCAAAATCATCCAATTTAAGTTAAACATGGATCGCATGGTCCTAGAACCTAGCCTGTTTCCACAACATATTTTTATTCTGTAGAAATGTACGGTAAGCGCTATATGAAACTATACCCCCAAAAGCAGCTGAAGATGGGCTGTCATTAGCCGGAACATGTCCTGTTAGATGCAAGAAATTTGACACCTTAAATCCTTATGTGAGTAGGGTTCAGGGAGTATTTAAGTTACTCGAATTACAATGATGCCTACATATATCAATTATGTAAGGCCTATAGGCCTACTCTAAAAACCACATGCCTGGTCTTAATGGGCTCGTTCACGATCATTCACCGCAACCGGGAGTTAGATTTAATTTCCTATCATGTGAGAAATCAGAATGATCACGTGACAAATCCTGGTGGCATCCTAGTGATGTCATTTTGCTGTTGTCTTATGACTCCACCGGGATTTTGAAGGTCGACGTTCATGCGCATAGTTACTAACCGCAAAAAATAACACTCAATCCTGTTCCACCACTGAAGAACGTGATCTTGAACATTAAACACTTGTAAAGATCGTAACATTGAACACTCGGAAGGATACATAGGTTCTAGGCCTATCTTGTTAAAAAAAGTGAATAAACTTAATCAATGTAATTTGAGGATGATAGTTTAAGACCTAGAAGCTAAGGTATACCACAGATGTTATCAAACTTAACCAAGTGAGGTAGGCTACAACCAAATTTACTGTAGGTACCATAAATTTACAATAACAGGACTTATTTTTAAACTTTCAAGGGTTATTATCTTCTGATTTTTCAGCATTTTAGTTACGGTACCATAGTAAATGTGAGTTAATAGAAACTCTAAGCATATCAGCAAAATTATGATGATATGTAGGCTAATTTTAGTCTGCTCTAAGTCTAGGGTTAACATTCAAATGTACTGCAGGCTAGGCCATTTGAGGAAAACAACAATAGCAAAACTTCCTAAGTTTCAATTATTGATTGTCCAAACAACAATGAATAACAGCTATGTAGAAAGAGAAATAATAACCAATTAAATAAAAATTATGAATATGAATACATCCTCACCAAACTTAATATGGCTTCATCATTCTAAAACAATGTGCCCCAGTAAAAGTAACCTGTGGAAGGAGTTGAAAATTATAGAGATTATTTGAATTTAATTGTAGGTTTACATTAATTATTAATCCAATAGGAACTTACCTTTAGGAGAACTTAGAAAACACTAACTTGAAGGTATAAGTTACACCGAACAAACTAAGTTTTAACTTGCACAAAAATGGTCACTTCAGTAGCAACAAGCTTTTCACTCGACTCAAAATGGAGCTGGCGGGCGGGGGCGAGGGTGAAGCGGCTTTTGGCGGCCATGTGGCGAAAACGAGAAAGTGGCGAGAAAGTAGCGAGAGAGAGAGAGAGAGAGAGAGAGAGAGAGAGAGAGAGAGAGAGAGAGAGAGAGAGAGCGCATGCGCAGAACAGCATAAATGTTGACGTCAACGCGCAGCTTGTTTTAAACTCACTTCCACAAGCTTGTCGTGAGTTTAGTTACTGGCCTAAAACCAGACTTGGTAAACCAATTTTAAAATGAGCTCCGACCAAGCTTGGGGTTAGTGTAGTAACACAATTTCATTATATCAAGTTTATTTTAAGTTTGGAATGAACTCCAAAAACTAAGCTTGGTCTAATAAGCTAAAAATATTCTAAAACCAAGCTTAGTTTAAGCTTACGTGCTGTCTGGGAAACGTTTCTTGTCTTAGGACATTTTTTCCAAATACAACTATGACGACTTTCATTAGCATTTTGGGTTCTCCCCTTCTGGCATCTTTCTAGTAGTTCTCTTGTTGTGAGTCGTTGGTACACAGGATATATATGTTTTAGTACCAAGGTGGATATTGCAGCACCCAGATGTCTTGTGTTGGGCCAGGAGTTTCGCCTTTTGCGATGGCACGGTTGTAAAAGCACCAGCTTTTATCACCTTGAGGGCACTTTGTGTGTCTGGGTACACTGTCAGAAGACACACAGTGGTGTAAAGTTGCCAATATTTCATTTTTCATGTTATCAACACTGTCCTGGTTCCGAAGAATTGAATTTTGGTAATATTTCGTCAGCTTTACGATTGTGGTTTGCTTCAGGCTACCGTAACGTCTTCCACCTAGTTTAATACCTTGAGCCTTGCATGTTTTGACAACATTTCGTAAACCAGTGCCCAGTCTTTTGGCTATGTGATTCACACACTCTTCTTTTTCTATAGAGACATCTTCTCCATACACTTTCAATTTCTGTAGGTGTGAAAAACTGCTGAATCGCCATCGGAAAGAATAGTGCGATATCGAAATTTGTAATCTACAGACCTCTTCCACAATATTTCTGCTGCTTCTGTTTCCATTGCAGAAGAAGAACCACTATATGAACCAAAGAATAAGAACCACTGGATGAATGGATGAACCACGCTATAAAATGGTTTCAATCATATCTTAATGGTCGTTGTCAATTTGTGGAAATTACCCATCAAACCCCAGATAATACAATTTTAAAGTTTTCTTCAGAAACAGAGCATATAAAATGTGGTGTTCCTCAGGGGTCAATTCTGGGTCCTCTATTATTTTTGTGCTACATTAATGATGCAGGCAACTCACTATCAAGCTTGCCTCAAAATAATCTTTGTCTTTATGCTGATGACACAAACCTTAGGGTATCGGCTGAAACACTCCAAGAAGTTGAGATCTTAAGTTTTGTTGAACTACAAAACATTGGCGATTTCTTGGAGCGGAATAAATTAACACTTAATGCCAAAAAGACCAACTACATAGTATTCAAAACGCAACAAAACAAACAGATAATTGATCCAATTATAATGTACAATGAACAACTAATAGAAAATAAAAATAGTGCACAGTTTCTAGGTCTAATCATAGACCAAAACTTAAGCTGGAATGCACATGTGGATAAATTATTATCAAAATTAAGTTCAGGAATTTATTCACTCTCTAGAATGGCATTCTTTTGTAATAAAGAAACAATGAAAAATATATATTTTGCAAACATACATTCTCATTTAGCTTATGGCTTATGCCTTTATGGTTCAACCACAAAATCAAATATGAATAGCATACTAAAATTACAAAAAAGGGCTGTAAGAATTATTGAAAAATTGAGATATTACGAAACAGCAAAAGACAAATTTAAAGAATTAGGGATTTTAACAGTTTATGGACAATATATTTTAGACACATCCATAATTGCAAAAAAATATTTAGAAATCTCTGACTTTAAAAGCCACCCTTACAATACCAGACATAAAAAATTCATCACTTCAACGCAACATAAATTAACATTTTATGAAAAAAAACCGACTTACATAGGACTAAAATTTTTAAAATATTTACCTAATGACATTAAAAATGAAGAAAATATGTCTAAATTTAAAAGGAAACTAAAAACCTATCTGATAGAAAAAGCTCTCTATTCTCTGGAGGAATTCTTTTCCACCCCCCCAATAAAGAATAGACTACAAAATTATATTTTTCACTTATGTTTTGTGTATTCTTTGTTCAAAATGTAGATATATATGTAAAATCTAATGCTTTCTTTTCTTAGGTTTAAGTTAAAGTTTAGTTGTACTGTAGTACAAATGACGCCATTTAATGTACATTAATATGTACTTAATAAATAAAGATATTTTGACTTTGACTTTGACTTTGACTATAGTTTTTTAAACAATCACTTTTATGGCCCTGATACCAAATAAACTAGACCAGTTTGCAGCTCAATGACAACACCAACGCCATAGTTAGAGGTATGCCCTCTTTTATGCCATGAGCCATCGAAGCTGACACCAATGTCAATAACAGTATCATCTGTAATAGAGTTGTCCATATCTGTGTACAACTCGCGCACTCGCGCTCTTGCCTTTTTCAAGTTGTCTCCACCCATAAACACCGCTGACTTGGAAACTTCTGCTGAATGAAAACCATAGGTCTTACTGCTCATACTGTCCATATTCATGACCAACTAAACTTTTCTAAGGATGCATAACCTTCACCAATATTCATAAATGCTTTTACAATCCTGCGGTTTACATCAAATGATTTTGAACCTTCAAGTTTTTTAGATGAGTGTCCAAATATTCCCAGATCGGGGCAGTTTTCACATTCGACAATGGGTTTACAGGCAAAGCCATTGGATTCAGATGCAGTAACACTCAAGGAGGTTGTTTCCAAACATAAAGGACACGCTAAGTTGCGCACTATTTCTTTCATGCAATCCATGTCAATTAATTTATACTCCGCAGCAGTATGATTATCCTCATTATCAAAATCCAAACCTAGTCCTTGATCAAGTTCACTGATCCTGGTTGATATGGGCTTTTTACCAATAGCACAACACTGGTTTGGACCTACATTTAGTTCTTGTGACGTAGAATTTTGGTTCCGGCTTTCAGTTATAGGCCTAGGCCTAGCCTGATTTACGATACTGGTACTAGGCATAACCTCAATGTCTTCAATTACAGGGAAAACCTGTGAAGTAGCAGAGCTATCTACACTGTTACTAGGCATATAATCGGTTTTAGAAACATTAGAGTTAGCTTGAAGAGCCTCAACGAGATTGATATTTTACCAGCGTTTGTTTGCTGCTAAAGTTGCTTTGAGTCTTTTACTTACTTTAGTTCTAAGATGTTGCTTTTTGGTGGACTGCTTCATAGTAACACTAAACAACTAACTAACACTCAAGAAGATATTGATACTTTGTTTTGTTGACAAACAAACTAAAACATAACAATGCAGAAAAGCAGTATCAGAGCAATGCAAAGGAGCAATCAGCTGTGTGTATGACAGGACTGCCAACTGAAAACATAAAATTCACTACTTATAAGCCAGTGTTATATCTCAAAAGTCATGTATACAGCAAAAAATGCTAACGCTCAATGAAACACTAAAAAGAGAGATGAGGCGTCACGCGCTCTATGTACTGTATGAAGAAAACTAACTAAAATATATATTTAGGAGTTTGTTTTTGTAAAATAAAATATTGACAATTGTTCTAAGGTAACCTAGCAACAATTTTATACAAAAAAAAAATAAATAAATAAAAGTTGATTTTTTTTAAATTTTTGGGTAATGGCCCCCTCATTTTGAATAGGGAGCAAAAAGTCGCGTTCGCGACGCGTAGCGGTTCTAGGGTTTATTTAAATAATTATCTTCTAGAGTAACGATGAATTTGCCTCTCGCTTAGGAATAAAAGCATATTACATTACATATGTGAGCTTGTCATCTCAATTATAGAAGTTTCAATGTAGCCTTTATTTCCTTAAGTCATGTTCAATACAGCCTGCGTTGTCACTTTGAATTTTTGACTGGCGCCCATTGACTCCCATCGATGAGACATATAAATCAGGTGATCGGTTGTATGTTAGATCACGTTCTAAATACAATCTGCTGTTTTTATTCCGCCAGGGGATATCATTGTCACTTCAACTTCGCCTGGGGACTCAGGCTAGTTGAATCCAAATGTAACACTGACGTCTATTTCCCTCAGTGCTCATTTTGTTGAGGGCAAATGGTGACGAGGAGTGGGGGCAGCGTCGAGAGTGTTACCAACACTGCAAATAGAACGTGTTGTAAACAAACTGTCTTATCTAAATTCTTTTCCAACTTCCCAGCTTGTCGTCTGTTCCGTTTTGTGAGATGAGAGGAGACGGATTGTTATTATTGTTTTAATAATTTGTTTGGTATTTTGTGTTAATGTGTTTGTAAAGGCTACGTGTTGTGTATTTAGAAATAATCTTTTTCCAAGATTATTTCATATTGTGTAATATTCATATTGTGCAATTGTGTATATTCATATTGTGTAATTAAAATGAAATACATTTATTACCTTACCATTTCAATAAAGGAGGATCTACCTATTTTCATCATAGGCCTAACTTACTGCTTGAAGTTAAAGGAAATCGTTGAAAAGTGATCTTCACACTACATTTAAACCATATTGCACGACATTATAAATTTGCCAATTTTAAAATATCGTTTAGCGGTTACTGCAAGATTTGCCGTATATTGCAAAAACTCTCTAAAAGCACAAACGGGAAATTCTCCATTAGTGACATGTTCCTGGACGTAGATCTAGGCAAATATGTCTTTAAAAAACTATGGGTAACTTATTTCCTATGAAATTCACTATAGGCCTACATGAGTTATTGCTAATTCCAAGAACTTACCTTGAATAAAAAACTATTTGTTCTTCCGAGCTTAACAATTAAATAATTTTTAAACTATCCAACATTTAAAATAAGCCTTACAACAACGGGAATAGACGGTGAATTCTTCGAGGTCGAAAGATGATGAGGGACGATGGGGGGGGGGGGGGGTACGAACGAGTTCAACACCAATAAAAATAATCAAAGGAAAATAAATTATTTCATGAGGTGAATAAATTATTTTATATTTTTTATCTGGATAGAATAATAATATTTATAAAATAAATGTGTTTGGGAATATTATTCATCTAATTAGGTCTTATAAGACTTATTAATTAATTATTTATAACAATCTTTGGAACCATTCGTTTATCTCCGTCTCTCTTCTTAATCATGGCCTTCATTCAGCATTGCCCGAGCGTCCCTCCCGTGCGTGGTATTTGCAGTGTTGGTAACACTGTCGGCGCTACCCCCACTCCTTGTCACCATTTGCCCTCCAACAAAATGAGCACTGAGGGAAATAGACGTCAGTAAATGTAACTCCATTGGCCGAATGGGATTCCCTACTTTCTATATGGAACAGAAAGGTGACAATGGTCGGGTTTACGTTCATCCACCGCAACCGGGATTCGGTGGATTTTTTTGCGGTTAGCAAAAAAGGCTCGTGAACGTCAACAATCAAAATCCCGGTGGGTTCATAAGACGGCAGGAAAATGACGTCACTAGAATCCACCGGGATTTATCACGTGACCATTGGGATTTGTCACGTGATTATCTAAATCCCGTTTTGCGGTGGATGAACTTGAACCTGACCATTGTTGGTTGGTCCTCATTTTCTTGTTCTGTCTATAGTCACGCCACATAAGTTGACGAATGGCCAAAAACAGCTGGGTTGGGCGAGGGGAGGAGAGGGGGTACTTTTCCAAAAACATCGAGCTTACGTTACAAGCAATTTCTTATAGAACAGCTGATAATCCAATCATTTTAACTGAATAGTAGTGAAAATTCATTCGTCAAGTTACGTGGCGAGGGTTATATAGTGTTGTGTAAACAGTTGGTCTGTCTGTAACATAAGATGACAAAAACTCCTAATCACCAAAAATATTTATATTAAGTGGATAAATTCCTGTAACCTCAAATCCTTTGGTTATTTTGGTGGCGTTTGCCTGGATATTAGATTTTCCACACATTTGAGCTACGTCAAACATTGTAACACCTTTTCCAGGGTTACAAAGCATCCTGAAAAGCATCTAAAAATACTTTCTGCATACTTTAACACTGTTTCCTTGTAAGTTGTGTACAAAGAAGGTATTCGAAGAACTTTGGCCCTGACGAGTACCATCTTGGACGGCTTTTTTGTCTCTGGTTTTACGAGCTGACACAAGTATGCGTTTTGTATTTTAAAAGAAACTAGATTCTAAAATACTAAAAGTGCATTTTTTCTAGATTCTTCACCAAGTCGTTTTTTTTTACACCTACAATTCTAATTTGAAAATGGTTTGCTCGGTAAATATTTTAACTTTTTTAGTTGTATACGCCTTTCCAGAATTCCTTTTCTTTTTATAAAACCTAACCTAAAAATGTTATTAGTTTTGGAATATTTTGTATGGTGTTTGTTTTGTTTGTTGTTTCAGTAATTAATTGTAAAAAATTAATATTCCAATGTCTCTTTTTATTTAAAATATAACTAGGCCTAGTCTTTGTAGTGTTGCGACAAGTATCGTTCAAAACACGAGCGAAAGTGGTTTGCATATTCTCGACCATATTTAATCATATTAATAATGGTTTCGAACATGCAATGACCCACTTTCGATTCTTGGTATGAAATATACTATTTTTGTTGTTTACATTGCTGTTTTCTGTAAAATTAAATTAAATGTTGTATGATTTGATTTAAATGTAGTACATGACGTTTTAAAACTGAACCGTCATATACTAGAAAACATGACAATAGTCATATCAAGAACAGTTCAAGAACTATTTTCATTCAAGAACATTATTATTATTATACATATTGTTATATCATATTGTTTCGGAGTTCCTTTTAAATACCTAAGTGTTTTTAATAGTTTTGTGCAAAAAAATTAAAAAAATATAAAAAAAACAGGCCAAAACACTCGAGCTTTGTAGGATTTATACCGAAACTACGTTAGACTTCATTTATTCCAGGTGTTCATAGAAAATCAATTTTTTGGCACATTCTTCATCAAACCATGGCCAGTCTGTATTGAAATTTAGGTTTCTTTTTCTTAGCAGCTTTCTTTCTTTTGCATTGTTTCTTCTCAAAAGGTTGGTTTTCCTGAGGCCTAGGTTTAGGTTAACATTTTCTTTCATGCTTACTTTTTTTCGCAGGTTGAGTTAGACAATCGTCTCCTCCACCATAACTGATGGGCTTAGGTCTATGATTTGCTCCCCTTCATCGATTTTCATTGTTCTACTTTTTAACCCAGATCCACTAGGCCTATCTGGGTCCACAATATTAATCTGAATATCATCATGATAAAGGTCTAATTGAATTTGAGAAATAACTTCACAGTCACTTTCCTCCCCGCAATCTTCTGCACTTCATTTTCATCTAACAACTGTAACAACTGCTCATCTATGAAACGTTCTTCATTGTCACAAAGTGTGCATCTTCATTATCACTATTGAGTAACATTTGTTTCCTTCTCAAAAGATATTTAAATTTTTCACATTAAAAATAAATAAATAAAATAAAAAACCAAAGTGAATTGATCACTAAGTAAAGGAAAAAATACGGTACCTTTTAGAAGTTTTGTGAAAACTAAGAAACCACTAGTTTTTAACAATATTTTGTGGCTGTTAGTATGATCGCATACTACAAAACGTAAACAAACATGTAGATTACCAACAAACAAAACAACATATTCTGTAGTTCAATTATTTCAAAGCATTTAAGATAAATATATATTAAAAGTAAGGGGCCATGAAGTAGCCAATTTCACAGTTTCAATCAAATCAATTAATCCATATTCTGTGACAATTTGTACAGGACATACAGAGATTGTATTGAATGTGTCAAAATATACAATTCAGCTTAAACATTGAATTATGTACTAAAATATTCTTTTACAGTATAAAAACAATGTTTTAACAGATACTTTCTTATAACTAATTTAAAACTCTGCAGTGGCAGTTCTTTAACATTATGAGACATATGATTAAACATAACTAAAACTAACTTGAGTTGTACCATAGCGATATGAATAATTTTTCGGATTGAAACGATTTTTAGTGTCATCACTATCAAAATAATTATAAATAAACAAGGGCAAGTTTCTTTTAACATGTAATAGACCCCGTAAAATGTAAATACATGCTAAAGGCATTACAGCTAGTTTATGAAAAAATAGGCCTACAATGAGATATAGGTATGGAACACCTGTTACCAGCCTCATAGCTTTCTTCCGTAATACAAACAAAGAATTGGCATAGCTTGTATTAGCCCAACAGTATGGCACCGTATCGATACCTTAATTTGGAAATCTCCAAACTCCAAACTTTTCGGGAGATAGAAAAACTGTTTTATTTTTTTCTGTAATAGAAGTAGTGTTGGGAATTTTTAATAACATTAAATACAGTATGTTGCTCAGTTTAGAACAAACTTAAACGTACTTTTTTTATTTTTTGTTATTTTTAAAGGAGTTGAGAGGTTTTCCCACCCATTGCACTGAAGATACGTGGTTAGATTGTAATAAGAGTAGGGTTCGTATGGTGTACAAAAATAATCAATAAACAATTAATTTGTAAATTAAAAGGAAAAAATTAATTATTACATATATATTTTTTACGTAATAATAAGTATAGGTAAAGGAGAATGGACTTAATAATGAGCTGATTAAATGTCCTTGGGGAGCTCATCATAAAAACTTGGTAATCAACTTCCAAAATGTTTTTTAAATCCTGTAAGTCTTCAAATTTTCTCCTCTTTATTAGAATGCTTACTTTGTAGAGGCTTGGAAAGCATTCAAGTTTCGTAGGTTTAACAGCTTTATTCATTATCTGAGGAATGCCTTGCCACTTATCAGAAAAGCTGAGTTTGTATTGTCTTTTCAACTCAGGCAAAAATCTTAAAGTACGTATATCAGAAACTCGGTCACCAAAAACACTTCTCGCAAGGCGGATACTTTTATAGAATAAATTACCTTCAAAGTTCTTGAAAAATAGGTGATCTAAGTAAAGTACACTTTACGGTGAAGGAGTTTGTCGCACTTCCTTGCAAACATTTACATAGTCAGCTGGCAAGTTAATTTGTGTATTCTTCTGTTTACGTTCGATGAGGGAATGCGTGGAGTCCGCCTCCATGTTATTATGTCCAACTTCCAAAATTTCTGTTCAATTACAACATTGTTGGTTGATGAAATATGCAATAGAGCATTGACCAGATTACAGCAGCGATTCTGAACAAAACACCCATCACTGTAAAACACAATTTTCTCCTTCTGGTAAAGGTAATTGTGTCAAAACAAAACTGGAAATCAATGTTTAAAACTCATTGGAGGCTAATCCACCTTCAGTTTTATTCCAGAAAACAGAACCATTCATTCGTTCCCAAATTAAAAATAGTGAAATTGTGAACTGATAGTTTCGTTCTATAATAAAATGCCGACACATTTGATCTTGTACAAAGTAAGAGAGGCTGTGGCAAAGTAAGACCATTGTAAATGTGATACTTTTGCTGTCCTCTTTATCTTTTTCTTTTTCAACCCTGTCCTCATCCTTTCTTAATATATGAGCTTCATACTCTACATTGCTCAAATTTCCAGTTTTGAAAGATGCACACGAGTCCTTTTTTGACAAGTTAATGACAAGTTATTGTCTTCAAAACGCTTAAAAAACATACACAAAGAGAGTGGGTTGACATTTTCTTTACACACCAGTCAGTTTTGTAAATCGTGTACAATTCTTGTTTAGAACGCTATAAAGGCTCACAATATAATTTTGAGGTTCCCTTACGGTAATAGCTGGATTCTACCTTAGGTAGAGTAGAAAAAGATTATTCTAGTGCTTGTAATTTCGTTGGTTTGCTCAACTTTTTAGCAACAGGTGTAATCTCATTATCACTAGCTGGATATCAGGGTCAGAATCGTTTACTTGAGGGACGTCTCTTTTCTGCCAGTTAAGTGCTGTCCACTCACCAATACTCAATGTGTTTAAAAACATTGTTTTACAAACACGTACTAGTTCGTGTACGTGTACACTTTACTTGTACGAGTACTTTGCCGTCTGCTTTGTGTTTCTTCTTTACGGTCTCTAGGCCTAGTAGTGATTGATTGTCTAATCAACAACTTTACAAAAACCTTTTTTGCAGACCAAGCATCTAGTTTCCAAAACTCTTCAAAATTGTTTTTTTCTATCCTCTTCTGGTATAGTACTACACTGCAGTAAACTTGTATCCTTCCTGTTAAATTTACATCTTGGTTTCATCGATCTCTCAATTTTATTTTTGCAAAAAAAATTTACCATTCTCTTTTTTAGTTCTTTCAACATATTCTTTAACAAGTTTTCGATTTCTTTCTATTAATTTATTTTCTAAGTAGATGGGTCAACTTGATGTCTTTTCTTGCGTTTTGTAATTTTTGGCAAACCATTTTGTTCTGTAATAACTGGCTCGATCTGTTCAACTGGATCAACCTGTTCATCTAAAAAAATGGGATTTTCAATATTTGTGAGATTAATATTTTTTAACTGTGCTGGTACTTCAGATTCTAAATTATCCTAAATCCTGTTTTCAAACAAACGTTTTTCTGTGTCCACCTCCAAAGAGCTCTCAAGTGAAAGTATAGCTAAGCGAAGGTCATTCAAGCCTAAAAAATCCGTCAACTCTTTACAGTTATTATCTTATGGTATTTCTTTAGTCTATATTCAAAACTATTGGGCTATCGTCAATCAAATGTGATACAATATTTAATTGATCACTTAAGCAATAGAGATGATCAATTCTTTGTTTAAAGTTCATTGTTGGTGATGGTGAGTTATTGTTTAGTAAATTGTTGAGGACATTTTCCATCACTGATTAGTAAACAAAATTCACGACTTTTCGGGATCTGGAATCTGATCCCGTCTTCAGGTGGAAGAGGTACCTAGAACATAACAAAGTTAGTAAATACACGCCAGTCGAACCTGGAGAAGGCTATATCCAAACCTGAAAACTGAACAGGCAGTAAAAAAAATCAAATAAACACAAAAAAATTATTTTAATGATGGAAAATGTCCGTAACAATTTACTGAACAATAACAGAGGTGATCAGATATTACAACTGGGGTTTCTTCGGTAATTATCGGAATATTATCGCATTTAGAAGTACAAGGTGTCTCATTTTGCAGTTTGCCGGAACTTGTTTGAGTAGAGGGAATATTCTGCACCGTTTGATTGTCTTTCACTGCCATTTCAATTAACATTTTTCTCTGGATATCTTGTGATTTCCGCCATGGCACCAGCTTATAGTTTTTAGATTTCTAATCTAATAAACTATATCTATAATATATACAGCCCTATGTGTAACTGACTCACTCACTGATGATAGTAAAGTCCTGAAGCGACCGTTTAAGCTAGAGACTTGAAATTTGGCATGAACATTCTTTGAGATGTTTCAATTTAGGGAAAATTATAAAACTACAACTTTTTTACTTTTAAACTATAAAAAAGGTAAAAAATATAGATTTGTCGGTAACGTAGTTCAGCCGCGTGTATCACCGCATGGTATCGTAGATCACTTAGCAGGTTTAGTTCTCGCTTGTGTTTAAATGATCTCTTTCAACTACACCCGTGTTTGGTTCTAACATTGTATTTTCTATAGATATGAACGTCTTTGAATGGACGACGGTATTACGATGCATTGAGAGTGTTTCATTTCACTAGGGTAATACTCGCTGGGATTTATGGGAATTGATTGATTTATTGAAATTTGGCATGGACATTCTTTGCGATGTTTCAATATAGGAAAAATCATTAAACTACAAATTTTTTACTTTTAAACTATAAAAAATGCCAAAAATACGAAGTGTCAGTAAGGAAGTACGTTAGTTCTTAAAGACGACACTTGGAGTCTTTATAGTCATAGTTTTATAGACTTTTAGTTCTCGCTTGTATTTAAATTATGTCTTTTAAGTACACCTGCATTCTGCGTTCTCGATGATGTGTTGTGTATATTAGTGTGCCTCATTGATTATACATCGTTTTCCTTCAGATTCTCTCAGTATTGAGATTTTGCTGTATTGAAAGCATGGTTCATTTTATATTTATATACACACCTAGTATATGTTTTTTGAGAATTTTTAATAACTATTGAAGAAAACCAACAGATTTAAATGTTAGGTTCTCGTCATTTTCAATTTATTTTAGATTAATTATTCAAATTCACCCCAGGTTACGCTTCTGGACGAATTGCGCATTTAATGAATTCACTGTGTAGCTTGTGCCGTGACTTCGATTACTTTGTACAATACTTAATAGACAGTTAATTATTATCTTTCTGTTTTATTTATATTCAGTGTTTTATATTATATTTTTTTACACACTTAGAATATATTGTTGAGAATTTTTAAATAACTTTAGAACAAAACTAACAGACTTAAATGTCAGGCTCTCGTTACATTTTTAATTTATTTTCGATTACTTATTCAAATTCACTCCCGGTTATGCTCTTGGCCTAATTTCGCATTATATGAATGTACTGTGTAGCTTGTGCCGTGATCTTAACGTAATATACTTCGATTACTTTGAACAACACTTAATAGACAGTTAATTATTATCTTTCTGTTTTATTTATATTCAGTGTTTAATGTTATATTTAATACACAATTAAAATATGTTTTTGAGAATTTTTAAATGACTATTGAACAAAACTTACAGATTTTTATGAATAAATTATTATTTCACAGGTCTCGTTAGTATGGGGTTTTTGCGGATCTACTCCGTTTTTATTCTTTCCTATTATTTTGTTTTCATGTTATTTAATTCTTGTTTTCGCTTCGATAAATATGTAGAATACATAATAGACAGTCAATTATTATCTTTATGTTTGATTTGTATTCAGTGTCTTTTAGATTTTTTTATACACTTAAAAATATGTTTTTGAGAATGTTTAAATAAGTATTGAACAAAAAGAACCGATTTAATTGTTAGGTTCTCTTTTCATTTTCACCTCATTTTACATTACCAATTCAAATTCACCCTAGGTTACGCTTTCGGCCGAATTTCGCATTCAATGAATTTACTGTTTAGCTCGAGCCGTGATCTTAACGTATACTTCTATTACTTTGTACATAATAATTAATAGACAGTTAATTATTATCTTTATGTTTGATTTGTATTCAGTGTCTTATATTTGATTTTTTTACACACTTAAAATATGTTTTTGAGAATGTTTAAATAAGTATTGAACAAAAAGAACCGATTTAATTATTAGGTTCTCTTTTCATTTTCACCTCATTTTAGATTACTAATTCAAACTCACCCCAGGTTACGCTTTCGGCCGAATTTCGCATTCAATGAATTTACTGTGTAGCTCGTGCCGTGATCTTAACGTAATATACTTCGATTACTTTGAACAACACTTAATAGACAGTTAATTATTATCTTTCTGCTTTATTTATATTCAGTGTTTTATGTTATATTTAATACACAATTAAAATATGTTTTTGAGAATTTTTAAATGACTATTGAACAAAACTTACAGATTTTTATGAATAAATTATTATTTCACAGGTCTCGTTAGTATGGGGTTTTTGCGGATCTACCCCGTTTTTATTCTTTCCTATTATTTTGTTTTCATGTTATTTAATTCTTGTTTTCGCTTCGATAAATATGTAGAATACATAATAGACAGTTAATTATTATCTTTATGTTTGATTTGTATTCAGTGTCTTTTAGATTTTTTTATACACTTAAAAATATGTTTTTGAGAATGTTTAAATAAGTATTGAACAAAAAGAACCGATTTAATTGTTAGGTTCTCTTTTCATTTTCACCTCATTTTACATTACCAATTCAAATTCACCCTAGGTTACGCTTTCGGCCGAATTTCGCATTCAATGAATTTACTGTTTAGCTCGAGCCGTGATCTTAACGTATACTTCTATTACTTTGTACATAATAATTAATAGACAGTTAATTATTATCTTTATGTTTGATTTGTATTCAGTGTCTTATATTTGATTTTTTTACACACTTAAAATATGTTTTTGAGAATGTTTAAATAAGTATTGAACAAAAAGAACCGATTTAATTATTAGGTTCTCTTTTCATTTTCACCTCATTTTAGATTACTAATTCAAACTCACCCCAGGTTACGCTTTCGGCCGAATTTCGCATTCAATGAATTTACTGTGTAGCTCGTGCCGTGATCTTAACGTAATATACTTCTATTACTTTGTACAATAATTAATAGACAGTTAATTATTATCTTTCTGTTTTATTTATATTCTGTGTTTTACATTATATTTTAATTCACACTTAAAATATGTTTTTGAGAATTTTTAAATGACTATTGAACAAAAAAACAGGTTTTTATGAATAAATTATTATTTCACAGGTCTCGATTTCATGTTCTTATTATTAGTAGTTTGTAATAGTAGGGTTTTTTTGCGGATCAACCCCGTTTCTATTCTTTCCTATTATTTTGTTTTCATGTTATTTAATTTTTGTTTTCGCTCATTGATTTGAATGTTATACGCTATTTCAGTGATTTAAACGTTTTTCTTCTATCTCCTGAAATTTACAAGTTTTTATTTGAGTTGGGTGAGGCAGGGGATTATATAAATTTTCCCATAATTGTATCTCTATTTATATATGAAATTTATATTTAGCTACCTAAAAGAGAAATATTTGTTACTATAACTATAATGATTATATATTAAATATAATGATAGCAACAACAACTATTACTCTTTTAATTGAAATTTCTTTTCATTTAACACAGCAACTATCGTCTAACCTTAAGTATATATTTTACCAGCATAACACCTAAAATATTTACATAAATAATTATAATTTCACAGCTCAAAACTTTTAAACGAATTCTTATTACGAAGGGGTATTAAAACCGATTCATATGAGTTTTTAGAGCTTTGTTTACTATTGATTGAGAATTTTGTGTATTTGACGGTTTTGTTACTGTCTTGACTGTGAAATTCTTACGTGGAACTAAACGTATTTTAAACTTGACTTTTTATTAATTTACGAATTTAGGGCAACCCCTAGGGGAACATAGAGGCCCAAACTAGCCTGTTCGGTACTTGAAACTTAGAGCAATTAACAAATTCGGAGCAACCCCCTAAGGGGGCATGGGGGCGGAGCCCCCATCGAGCCGTAGGCGAGTCCATAATATATACAGCCCCATGTGTAACTGACTGACTCACTGATGATCTTAAATTCCTGAAGCGACCGTTTAAGATAGAGACTTGAAATTTGGCATGGACATTCATTGAGATGTTTCAATTTAGGAAAAATCATAAAACTACAACTTTTTTACTTTTAAACTATAAAAAAGGTAATAAATATAGATTTGTCGGTAACGTAGTTCAGCCGTATCAGCGTATATCACCGCGTGGTATCGTAGATCACTCTTCAGGTTTAGTTCTCGCTCGCGTTTAAATGATCTCTTTCAACTACACCCGTGTTTGATATACTCATTGTATCCTTCGATGGATAGACTCTAATATATATTGTAAACTACGGCGTTATTTTGTATTGAGAGCGGGTTATTTCACCAGGGACCCAGGGTTATACTAGATAATATATACAGTGATAATTCCCTAATTTGTAGCTTATGCAGCATATGCGCTATCTTGAATGTTTACCAAAGGTGAATTTTCTTCTCCTACTATGAATTAATTTCCCATGGCGGGTGAATAGTCGCTTAGTTCTCGCTTGTATTTAAATCATGTCTTTTAACTACACCTGCTTCCTTGCTGTTGGCAACGTTAGTATCCCTCATATATAACAAACCGTTATCCATTTGACTTCAAAATAGCAATGAGATTATGCTGCATTGAAAGCTCGTTTCCTTTATATATTACACACATCATAAATATCGTATGTTTTAGGGAATTTTTAAATAACTGTTTAGCTGAACTAACATATTTAAATGTAGGTTCTCGTTTTGTTTCAATTTATTTTAGATTACTTATTCAAATTCACACGGTATTATTCTCCGCCGAACTTCGCATTGAATAGATTTTCTGTGAAGCTTGAGCCGTGATCTTAACGTAACATACTTCGATTACTTTGTACAATACTTAATAGACAGTTTATTATTATCTTTCTGTTTGATTTATATTCAGTGTCTTATATTTGAATTTTTCACACTTAAAATTTGTTTTTGAGAATGTTTAAATAAGTGTTGAACAAAAGTAATAGATTTAAATGTTAGGTTTTCGTTTAATTTCAATTTATTTTAGATTACTTATTCAAATTCACCCCATGAGAACCCCTCAGCCGAATTACGCATTCAATGAATTTTCTGTGTAGCTCGTGCCGTGATCTTAACGTTATGAATTTTGCTGTGAAGCTTGAGCTGTGATCTTAACGTAACATACTTCGATTACTTTGTACAGTAATTAATAGACAGATATTTATTATCTTTTTCTTTGATTTGTATTCAGTGTCTTATATTAGATATTTTTTCACACTTATAAATATGTTTTTGAGAATGTTTAAATAAGTATTGAACAAAATGAACACATTTAAATGTTAGGTTCTCGTTTCATTTTCACCTCATTCCAGATTACTAATTCAAATTCACCCCAAGTTAAGCTTTCGGCCGAATTTCGCATTCAATGAATTTACTGTGTTGCTCGTGCCGTGACCTTAACTTCTATTACTTTGTATGATAATTAATAGACAGGTAGTTATTATCTTTCTGTTTTATTTATATTCAGTGTTTTACATTATATTTTAATACACACTTAAAATATGTTTTTGAAATTTTTAAATGACTATTGAACTAAACAAACAGGTTTTTATGAATAAATTATTATTTCACAGGTCTCGATTTTATATTCTTATAATTAGTAGTTTGTAATAGTAGGGGTTTTTTGCGGATCAACCCCGTTTTTATTCTTTCCTATTATTTTGTTTTCATGTTTTTTTAATTCTTGTTTTCGCTCATTGATTTGGATGTTATACGCTATTTCAGTGATTTAAACGTTTTTCTTCTATCTCCTGAAATTTACAAGTTTTTATTTGAGACGGGTGAGGCATTGGATTATGTCAATTTTCCCATAATTGTATCTCTATTTAGTACCAGGTTAACCGAGCCTTGCTCGTTGGTTTTAATTGACTTTTGTTATAGTGTCATGGTAATCAAGCTATTAAATCTACACCAGACTCTTCACAGCTAACAGCTGTTAAAAAACTGCTTAAAATTTATGTTCCTTTATTTTTGTTTACTTTTAGTTGTTCTTTCGTTACTAAAATAGCAGCCTATAAGACCAATGTTAAAAATAACGATTTTGTTAACTTAAATTTAGACCAACGTTGTGTATTTGACGGTTTTGTTACTGTCTTGACTGTGCAGTTCTTTCGTGGAACTAACGTATTTTAAACTCAACTTTTTATTACTTTACGAATTTAGGGCAACCCTTTGAGGGGGGGTCTAGCCTGTCGGTACTTGAGACTTAGAGCAATTAACAAATTTGGGGCAACCCTCTAAAGGGGCATGGGGGCGAAGCCCCCATCGAGCCGCAGGCGAGTCTATAATATATACAGCCCCATGTGTAACTGACTGACTGATGTATATAAAAGTTCTGACAAAACCGTTCAAGCTAGGGACTTGAAATTTGGCATCCTCTTAGCTTACATGATTAACATTCATTAAAAAATCTAAAAACTAGCAATTTTTCATTTTTAATATATAAAAAAGGTAAAAAATATAGATTTGTCGGTAACGTAGTTCAGCCGTGTGAGCATATATCACCGCTTGGGTAACGTAGATCACGTTAGTTCTCGCTCGTGTTTAAATGAGATCTTTCAACTACACCCGTGTTTGCAATTATCACAGTATTAGTATTTGAATTTTGAATATGTGTAGTGTTCAATTTTAATTGATGTAGTTTTACTGTATGGAGAGTGGGTCGTCTTACCAGGGTGTACCCACTATGATTCCTACAGTAATAAAGCCCAGTGTATAGGTAATGCTGCATGTGCGCTAGCATGGAAGTTCGTTAATGGTGAATTTTCATCTCCTATCTTTTTATTAATTATTAATTTTCTTCCTATCAACTTGAACGACGGTATGTTGCTGTATTGAGAGCGGCTATTTTACCATGGGAATATTCGCTTTGATTCATACAGCAATAATGCCCAATTTGTAACCAATGCAGCATGTGCGCTAGCTTGTAAGTTTACCAATGGAGAATTTTCTTCTACTATGGATGAAATTCCCATTTCGGGTGACAGTTTACACAGACATTTTCATTTACTGTTTTAGTGATGTTCAGTTAACAGGTTTAGTTCTCGTACTTATATTATTGGAAAATTTAACTACACTCCAGTAAGTTTGAGTTACTATCGCATTCATGAAATAAGATGTTTTATAACATTTTCTATTTCGTAACGATTCTTGCGTAGCTTTTCCAAGGCAATTGTCTCGTAGGAATATAATTTTAATCCTATTATGGATATTTGAAAACCAATATTTCGACAAATTGGCGTATTTCCTTCCGTCAATTTTCAGGTCATAGAATTGTTATGTTATGTGTTAGATATTTACAATTGTTTTAGCTCATTTTTAGATGTAACGACCACAAATTCCTACAAGACATGTAAAGTTATTTCAGTTTTCATGCTCTAGCGGCAAAAACGGTTGGCTTCTAAATTATTTGAGACGATTTTAGGGAATATATTTCATTTTACTATCTAAGTCGATACACAGAGATTGAAGAAGGGAGTTGTATTTCTAATTCAAGTTTTTATTGCTCTTTCATATACTGCAAAACATTTTATTTAATTTAGCTCTATGTTGCTGAATTTTGAATTTTGCTTCCCCATAAGCTTAAAGATTGTATTATAAGTACTATAAGTACTTATAGTATAAGTAGTATAACTTTATAGTTATACTTATAGTATAAGTAGTATTGTATTATAAGTACTAAGATTGTATTATTATTACCTTAGCTTGACAGCAATATTTAAAGCAAATTCACTGTATTTAGAAGTATAACAGTCTAAAAAAATTGAACTTAAAAGTAATTCATAATCAATGCCGGAAATATTGTGTGTCTTTATTTAACGTTTTGTTGATCCTTAACCTTCCAGTATGTATTTTTAATGTTTACTTATTTATTTATATGAGGGGTTTACCATATGTAGACGTGATTTTTTCATGATCTTAGTAAAATTGTAATTAATGCCAGCTAATATTATGTGATTTATCTGTTGATTATGAACTTATTTCTCTGTTACGTTTACTTTAAAGTATAGATTGTTTGTGAATAAGTGACATAAATCAAACTTTTAGACCTTTCACTTTTTGTCGTATCTCAAATCGTTATTTTAAGAACGATATGCAACTTTTATTATTACTGAAATTTTATATAACTTGTTAGTTGAACTAACTACAGTTATATTGTATTTGAAGTTCGAATTTTGCATTCACTGAACTTGTAAAATATCTCTGTAACTTCAACAGAATTTAAGGGAAGTATATAATATTTAAAGTTGTTCATTTAATAATTGCTGATTTTGAAAGATGAAATTGTTGTCGTTTCTTTGTATGGTAAATATATGATTCCTGAGTTTCTTGGCCTCCCCGTGGCGGAACTGAAGCATCTTAGCCTATACTATATATTTTTTTAAAATTCAAATATCTTTCACGTATTATTAATTTACGTAACTTTGTTACGTATATTAATAATACGTTCTTTTGTTTTATTTCTCTTCTATTAAATTCAACGATCCTTCATATAAACTTATAATACGTTCTTTTGTTTTATTTCTCTTCTATTAAATTCAACGATCCTTCATATAAACTTATAATTTTATTCCACTTTTATCTTTTCAGGAACACTTATTACCTCAATCATGTCCAATCATAATCGTATCTCAAACTTTTTACACAACAATTTATTAACATGACTATTTACATAGTTCATTAATATTTTACAACTCCATTATATTTTTTAACGAATCAAGGGGAACTAGGGAGTGGAATTAAACCATGAGCCGTGGGCAATTTTCCAAAGCTTATTATTATCAATTGTGAGTAGTGTGTATTGGCGGCTTCTGTTACTGCCATGGGAGTTGAGTCCTCAACTAGCCTGTTCATTGTATGAGGTTTTGACAGTAATTTACGGCATTGGGGCAACTAATTATTGGGTTGGACCCTCCATCCAGCTGAACACCTAGAATATTTACATAAATAATTATTATTTCACAACTCAATTTTTTTAAACTATTTACTGAGAAGGGGTATTAAAACCGATTCATAGGAGATTATCAAAGCTTTTTACTATTGATTATGAATTGTGTGTATTAAACGGTTTGGTTACTGTCTTGGCTGTCCAGTTCTGTAGAACTAAACTATTTCAAAGTTGACTTTTTATTAATTCAAACTAGGGGGCATGGGGGCGGAGCCCCCATCGAGCCGTAGGCGAGTCCTAAATATATACTCCCGCATGGGTAACTCACTGATGTACATAAATGTTTGGACGGAACCGTTCAAGCTAGAGACTTGAAATTTGGCATTCTATTAGCTGACACCATTTACATTCATAAAAAATTCTAAAAACTAGCAATTTTTCACTTTTAATCTATAAAAAAGTAAAAAATATAGATTTGTCGGTAATGTAGTTCAGCCGTGTTAGCGTATATCACCGTGTGACGGTATCGTAGATCACTTTGCAGGTTTAGTTCTCGCTTGTGTTTAAATGATCTCTTTCAACTACACCCTTGTTTGAAACAAACTTACTATTCATATATTATTACATGATTTGTCATGTAACTGATATTTACAGTAGTGTTTTTTGGAAGTTTTAATTGCGGACCACGTTAGCCTACTAGAGATGAGAACTTATATTAGTTTTCCGCCATTGCGGCCAAAACGGCTGGCCCTAAACATACCTTACACAATCACAACGAACATCTCTCATTTTACTACCACTTTGTTTAAATTATACATAAGTCGATATACAGAGCTTGAAGAAGGGAATTTTTCCTAATTTCAAGGGTTTTTATTGATCCACTGCGAAACATTTTATTTAATTTAGCTGCATGTAGCTGAATTTGGCGTTTTGCTTCCCCACAAGCTTGAAGTTTTGTATTAACTTAGCTTGACAGTGATGTCAAAATTAAATTCATAGTATTTAGAAGTGTAACTCTCTTAAAAAATTGAACTACAAAGAATTCATAATTATTTTCAGCTAATATTATGTGTTATTCTTTAACGTTTTGTTGCTACTTTACCCTAAAGTCAGCTTTTAAGTTAACTTGTTTATTTATGTGGGTGGTTTACCAAATGTAGACGTTACATTTAATAACGACTGTAATATTATTTAGTTCCTTCAATATTGCGCATGCACATATCTTGGACGGCACCGATATCAATAAAAGTACCAAACATAAAAAATAATTGTTATGAATGCCAGAATTAAGTATTTTTATTTTGCCTGTTAGGCGAAACTGGTTGTTTTACAATTGATTGTTATTCAACTGATTGTTTTGAATATTTTGTTACTTAGTGATGTTTTACATTGTTTGTTACTTACTGACCTAATACTTTGGCCTCCAACTACTAGAGGTAGATTTGCAATTTGTAACTAATATTTTAAATACTTTTGCCAGTAATCATAGTAATATTGTATTTTATATAAGCTTGAAGTTTTGTATTAACTTAGCTGGACAGTGATATTAATGGAAATTGAATATATTTAGAAGTTAACACTCTAAAAATATTGAGCTTAAAAAATTATAATTAATACCTGCTAATACTCGTATTATGTGTTTTTCTTTATAACCTGTTCAATATGAACGAATTACTCTATTACATAGATTGTTTGTGAATTAGTAACATAAATCTAACTTATTAACATTGCACTTTTTGTAGTATCCCAAATCGTTATTTTAAGACCGTTGTTGCAACTATTATTATTACTAAATTTGATATTCTGCAACTTGTTAATAGGTCTAGCTACATTTACATTGTATCTGAATTTCGAATTTTGCATTCACTGAACTTAATATCCCTGTAATTTCTACAGGATTTAAGAGTAGTAACTAGAATACGGTAATTATTCTTAAATTATATTTCATAACAAACTTTTTATTTTTTAACGAATAGTATTTTTGTAAATAGTCTTTGGCGGGTTCCAAACCGTTTGTTCATGTTTTCCTATTTTTGGTTTTGTGAAATCATTTATTTATTCATTGATCTAAAAAATAGTTTATTTAGCTTAGTCATTCTACATTTTCATCTATTATATCTAGTTTATTTTTTCAATTATTTTATATTATTAATTTTATCTGTATTATGGTGAGCTATACGAAGCTTGTGCGAATATTTTTAACATATTATTTTAGTACTGTAAATGATTTTGCGGCAGTAACGCCTGAAAAGATTTTAGGTCTCATTACGTTTTCTAGACTTTTAGTTTACTCATGCTGGAAAATTTCTTGTAGGTTTTCGCTCGAAAAATTGCCTAATACAGTAACTATAACTCTTACTATTTGTATGCTGTCCCTCTATCTGGATCCCTAGATGGAATATAGTACTCAGTTGATATTTCTGGCACAGTTTTAATTTGAAGAGTGATGTCCCACACGTGTGTCTTCCCTTCTTTTACCTATTTGCTGTTGTCCAATCAGGCTGAGATTTTAGTTTGGAAACGATTGAATTGAACGTATCAAGTTATTGAACGATTGAACTTTTCTCAGCTGGGACATTACCTTCGCTATCGTTTACCCAATTCCGACGCTTTTCCTTTTTAAACCATTTACATATCTGATTACCTATCAGGCTTAAAATATTATAATAACCCATTGAATCATATTTAATTAAACTAAAATGTATTTCTTTCGCTGTCACTTTGTCCGTTAAACTTTCTCAATTCAGTGCTCTCACCTAAAATCTCGATTACTTCAATTATTGTCATAATTTAAAACTATTCAATGCAACTTCATTATTATACTGAATATTACCCTGTGATTTATTAAATACTACGAGAGCTCTATTTTTATTAATTTTCTTAACCATGATACTTAATATTTAAAGTTGTACATTGCTGATTTTGTAGGATTAATTTATCACTGTTTCTTTACAATGTAAAATATGGTTCCTGAATTTCTTGGCAACCCTGTGGCGAAACTGAAGCATCATAGCCTACACTAAATATTTTTTATTACAAATGTCTTTCTTTTGTCTTATTTTTCTTCTATTACAAGCAGCGATCCTCCATCAAAAATTATAATTTTATTCCACTTTCATAATTTCAGAATACACCTATTACCTAAATCATGTGCAATCATAATCGTATCTCCAAAATTTTAACACAACAATTTTTAAGGATGACTACAGAGTTCATTAATATTTCACAACCCCATTATATTTTTTTTTTTACGAATCAAGGGGAACTAGGGAGTGGGATTATACCATGAGCCGTGGGCAATTTTCAAAGCTTATTACTATTAATTGTGAGTAGTGTGTATTTGCCTGTTAACAGTCATGGCTGTCCAGTACTTGTACTTGGTAGAATTAGCCTGATTAATACTAGAGCCATTATATTACTTTACAAATTTAAGCAAACCCCTAAGGGGGCATGGGGGCGGAGCCCCATCGAGCCGTAGGCGAGTATGTATTATACTTTTGTATGTTTTATTAGGTCTATTAGATAATACTGTATTGCAAATGAAAAACAGGCCTTCTAAAAACATAAAATTATTAGAAATATAATAAA